>JAJKFI010039867.1:0-15032 GCA_029204185.1 Lerista edwardsae | reverse complement strand
TAGTTCACTAACTCCCATGATGTCGATGTTCAGCCTTGACATCTCACTTTTTACCACATCTAGCTTACCTTGATTCATAGATCTGACGTTCCAGGTTCCTATGCAGTATTGTTCTTTGCAGCATTGCACTTTCCTTTCACTTCCAGACACATCCACAGCTGAGCTTCCTTCCGGTTTTGGCCCAGCTACTTCACTCTTTCTGGAGCTACTAGTACTCGTGTTCTGTTGTTCCCCAGTAGCATAATGGACACCTTCCGACCTGAGGGTCTCATCTTCCAGTGTCATATCATTTAGCCTTTTAGTTTTGTAATCCATGGGGTTTTCTTGGCAAGAGTACTGGAGTGGGTTGCCATTTCCTTCTCCAGCGGATCACGTTTAGTCAGAACTCTCTACTATGACCTGTCCATCTTGGGTAACCCTACATGGCATAGCTCACAGCTTCATTGAGATACTCAAGCACCTTCGCCACGACAAGGCAGTGATCCATGAAAGGGTTGTAGTTGTGAGTCTTCTGCTATTAGAACAGCCAGTTTCAACCACTGTGCTGCAGCACATTGGTGTGCCATGAATGGTCCACGGGGGTGTAGTGGGAATTTGGGGGTAGGTTTGAGCAATTGAGGCTGCAGTCCTATCCACACTTACCTGGGAGTAAGCCCCATTGAACATAATGGGGCACGTCTGAGTAGACATGCTTAGAATTGGGCTCTGTTTCCTGGATTCCCTTTCCAGGGCATTATGGTTCAGAAAAAATAATAAAACTTTAATAGGCTTTTTAAGATGACATTGATGATTTCTGACTTGGTTGTTTTGTGAATTGTTCTAAAATGGCAGGCAGGGTGGGAGTCAGATGAGATCTAATATTTTAGATATGAATCTGTTTTTGTAGAGTAGGAAAATGTTGCCCTATTTCTGCTATCCCTCCCACATCCGTCTATCCCCACATGTCAAGTTGTTCTGCCATGCTGTATGAATCTAATATGCAATTAATACCAAGAAATGTATGATTGTTTTGTTTATAAATTACCTTCAAATTATTTTCACAAGGTATGCTTCAAAACACTCCTGAATTTCTGTCTAGTTTCTGAAGTACCTGTTTGTGTTTATACAGTCACAATTTTTCCATTGTTGCCTTGAAGGGCTTTGCTTGGATGGGTACACATGCAGTTTGTCACTATTTTCAGTTTCTACCTCTCTTTCAGTTTTATAAGTTACTGATGGACAAGAGTGCATATATGTCTTGTTTAAGATGCCATGCAAAAAGGAATATTGATGAGAGTGCATGATGGCAATATATATTGTAAAGTATGGCAAACTATAGATGCATCAGATACAAACTTAAATGTAGAAATTTTCCAAGTTTAATTTGAAGATTCACAGTGTAATTTAGGACACGTATAACCCATGGGAAAATATCACAGAATAGGGAACACTTGTCTATAATTCTCAATAGTATTTAATGACCCTTTAAATGGTTCCCTTTCACTTTACTCAAAATAATAGTAAACCAGTGCTTAATCTTTTTTTCTTTTCAAGAAAGTTGGAAATATTTTTTAATCTAAAGAGATGGGCAACAGCAAACGAATAATTACTTAAAACTGTTTTGACAGAAATGTCAGCTTTCTCAGATTTGCTTTGAGCATCTCTACACTCACCCACCCCACCCCTGCGCTCTCTCTCTCTCTCTCTCTCTCTCTCTCTCTCTCTCTCTCTCTCTCTCTCTCTCTCTCTCTCTCTGTCTGTCTCTTTGTTTAGCAAAAGTGTGTGGATGCAGTTTCCTGGAACATTGTTCTGACTGATGTGAAAGAGCACAGAAGAGTCATAACCTCATGGGGCAAAGATGGCTCTTCTTAGAACCAGCTAGGTTGTTGAACAATGACCAAGGAAACCCAGATTCAAATCCTCTTTCATCCGTGATGGATCCTGGGTCATCATAAGCCAGTCGCACAACCCATCCTATAAGTTGCGAAGGTGGGGGACGGCCATATTTGCCACCCTGTGCTCTTTGAAGGGAAGTAGAATAGAAATAAAATAGAAGATATTAGTCCAGATATAAGATCCAGCCTACATATTACACTGAGGTGGAAGAATTCTGGACTGCTCCACTGAAGCTGCAGGGAGATGTTTTAGAATGTTCCTCTTTGCAACACACCTACATGTAGTAAATTAGTATGTTCTGGGAAGGATTTTACATAGATTTCTCATTCATTTGCTGGTTTACTTTTAGGAGGCCTGTGTGACTACTACTACACTTCAAGATGCAGCACATGCCCCATACCATTGGCACAGCTATGTCAGTGCTGGAAGGTTGGTTAGGATTGTGCCCTTAGAGTGTCTTGTTTGTGCCTTGACAAACACAGTCGTGTAGCCAGCATCCCAGATATCGTTGTGCCTTTGGTCACAAAGGGGAGCTATTTATTCTGCTCCTTTTGCTGTCCTCTTTTTCCTTCCTATTCTTCCCCATTAGAACTGGGGCTGCAGCTCAATGCCCACTGAGCTGCCCATGGAATATCCTCCCTGTGAACTTTCCCTTGGGAAGCCATTCTTGACTCCCTTGCCTTACCTCTTCCCCCCACGCACACACTCTTGTATACATTCATATTGATGATTCGGTTTAGTGTTTATTTTTTCACCTCACCACAGTTTTTATCCAGTGCTAAGAGTGTATGATTCCAACCCTTTTGTAGATTCACAGCGCAATCCTAAAGCCATGCTGGAATAGCCAGGCCAACATGCCTGCCCCATATCCAGCCCGGGGCTCAGAGCTGCTGCCACGCTACCTGAGGAAAGGGGAAAATATTTCTTTTCCCCCATGTAACATATAGCAGCCTATTATAGCTATTCCCGTGGGGCAACTCCTGTGGAGCAGCCCATGGGGCTTTTTGGAGCTGCACTCCTGAAATCAGAGTCGCAACTCCAAGCGGCCGAATCGGGGCTGCTTGTACCAGGAATGGAGGCTAGGATCAGTCCCAAAGGCTGTATCCTGCCTCCGTCCCCCCTCGCTGGACCAATCCGTCCACAGGCCTGCCCACTGTCTGCCCTCCCTCTTCTCTGTTCTTCTTCCCACCTCTCACACGGAATTCCTGTGCCAGCCTTCGGGCCCCCAGGCCCAGGCATCAGAGCTCCCTCCAAAATTGCACAAACACACTTTACGGTGCATTTGCAATCTGACTTGTGCCGGCCCAGGAAGGGCATTTGGATTGCACTCAGTGTCGTCATCTGCAAATGAACTCCCGGAATGCTGGCAGGGACGTGGGCGGGACTTTCGCATGATTGGCAGCCCGCCCGTTTCGTTCCGCGGCTGCCCTGGCCTCGAGCCCCCCGCTGCTTGCCCAGGTACCCGGCGCCCCCCCCACCTGTCTCCCCCAGCGAGCAGGCACCCCTTGAGGCCAGGGCAGCAGCGGAACGAAATGGGCGGGCAGCCAATCACGGCAAAGCCCCGCGTAAGTCCCTCCCAGCGTTCCGGGAGTTCATTTGCGGATGACTACTCTTTGTGCTGATTGCACTCTTTCTGTGCTACTTCTCTGTGTAGAAACCATTGCTGCATCACCATCCCATTTCCCCTTGCTGATCCTCCTCCCCTTGTGTCTTCACATGCCCTCTTTTAGAAAGTTTGGGTTTTCTCTCCACAATTTATCTGTTAGCAGGGAAACAAACTGCAGCAGCAATCCTATCCACACTTCCCTTGGAGTATGTCCCATTGACTATGATGGCAATTACATCTGAGTAGACATGCCTACTACTGGTGGCATGGTGGTGCAGTGGGTTAAATTGCTGAGCTGCGAGCTTGCTGACCGGAAGGTTCCTGACCGGAAGGTTAGCAGTTTGAGACCATTGCTTGTCCCAGCATCTGCCAACCTCGCAGTTCAAAAGCACGTAAAAAAATACAAGTAGATAAATAAGTACCACTTCGGTGGGAAGGTAATGGTGTTCCGTGCGCCTTGACGTAAAGTCATGCTGGCACATGCCGGAAGCTTGTCCTAGGACAGACACCAGACCCTTCGGCTTAGAAACAGAGATGAGCACCGCTCCTTACAGTCAGTCACATCTAGACCATTCGGTCGTAGGGAAACCTTTACCTTTAGACATGCCTAGGATTGGGCTGTCAGTCACAGCAGAGCTGAGTTACCCAAAGCATTTCATTTGTTTGCTGCAAAATAAAGTAAGAGGTGGAACTAATCATACTCCCTTAGGTAGGGAGATGGAAGAGCTAATGAAAAACTAATGAGAAGTCTAATCAAAGCAGGGAAGATTTAAATTAGGAATGAAACAGGTGACTCCTACTCCTACTTGTGGGGATTAACACATCCCTACTCTCACACACTGTCATTGTATAGCTCTTGCTAGCTCATATGCTGTTGCTCTTTCAACATTCTCCCTAACAGCCAATACTACGTAGGTTGTAGATGTATTATGTGTGCATGAACTCCTTTATTGCATTTTACTCTCAAGCCCCCTCTTTCGTATTGTACCTACTCCCTCAGTGGGTATTTGCACCTGTAATTCTGCCTCTCTTTCGTCCTTGTTAAATGCGAAGCTCCACTGAGATGTGCCATTAGCATTTGGATACAGTTCTTTCACATTGCTTGTTCCCCCATTTGTGCATGTTATTGCCCATGCTCTAGAGTGGGGTGGTCCAGTCCATTCTGTTTCAAAGCCACCCACTCTCTCTTCCTTCTTCAGCAGCTTTTCAGTCTCCCTGCCATGCAGTTCTAGCTTCTCTCCACTGTACCCACCAGTTCCTCCAACTCTGCTTCCTCCTGTCACTTGAGCATAGCAAATGACTTTGGTAGCTCAGAACCCTGAAGTAATTGGCAATGATGTCGTCTTGTCACTACTTATTACTTCTGTGTCAGCAGAGTCCTGGGATGCCTGGATCTTGTGGCCACTGTAGTGTTAAAAATTGGATCACCCTGTTCTGGAGTGTCTGGTAACACTCAGCTTGCCACCTTGTTTTACATCAGGGGTCTTCAGACTTTTCAGTTCAAGGGCCACATCGTATATTTTACAGATTTTTGCGGTACAAAAAACCCACCAATTTTATAAATAACTGAATGAAATTTAAATGAATGAATAAATAAGTGTTATTTGGATCTTTTTTGAAATCAGCATATGATTCAGAGCAAAAGACAAATGTGACATTTACAAAGAAGCAATGTCATTCTTAAACTGAGAAATGATATATAATAAGTAAAAATGTAAAAATATTTTAAGTTGCTGCAGACCAGATAAAATCTTGTGGCAGGCCTGATTCGGCCCCTGGGCCATACTTTGGAGACCCCTGCTCTATATAATGTGTAGGTTGTCTTTCCCAAATGTCATACTTTACATCAGTGTTATTCAAACTGTGGGTTGGGACCCACTTGGTGGATTGCAACCTGGTATCAGGTGGGTTGCGGAAAACTGGGAGCAGCCATCTTGGAAACTGCAGACCTTACTCTTGTTATATTCCTTTTGTGAGTATTCACATTTTGAATTTTCAAGTGAAGGTTTTTTTGTTTGTTTTTAGTTCAGTGCTTTAACATAATATTTTGTTCTAATCTTGCTTTCTGTCATGCATGTTTCCTGGTTGTGCAATTGCTGCAGTCCAATAATGCCAATTTGCATTTCAGGAGTGTCATTTTATTATGTTACAATGATAGCACTTCCTGCTAGATGATGTCACTTCCTGCCACAATATCACTTCCAGGTTAATGACATCACTTCCGGTGGGTCCTGACATAAGTGCCATTCTAAACAGTGGATCCCGATCTAAAAACTTTGATTACCACTTTTGCTCTACATCGTTTTGCATATCAATATGTGCACTAAATGTAGCTTCCATGTTATTTTGGCAAGCTCAAATACATGCATCCTCAAAAAACAGAAGTGGTACTCAGATTTTAAGATATATGCCAGTGTAATGTCGGTACTTCTTGTCAGTTTCAAAGACTATGCTTTTGGGAGCTATGGTATGGTAAATGTATGCCTATGCATTTTACAAGATTTTTTTAATATAGCAAACCATCTGGAAATAAGCTGTTGGCACTAGTGGAAATCATCCAAACCAGACGGGCCCAGAAGGAATAATAAGTGTAGAAGCAGAAAATGGTAGTTGATGATGGTTGTGTTGCTCAAAATATTTGAGAAATGTATGCAATGAAAAATTTGGAGTCTTGGCATTATAGAAAGTAAATCATTGGAATTGCTCAGTTAATATACTTTTCTGGGAAGCAGGAAAAGCTTCCTTTGGAAGTTGCATTGCTTCATTGTCATGCTTTGCTGCAACCGTTATGATTGCTGTTTTTGTAGTACTGTATTTCATTGCCATTTATTGTGGATTTAATATTGTAAGCTACTATGGGTGCCTCTTGTTTAAAAAGGGCATAGGCCAGATATAAATGTTTTAAAATAAATACATATTTGTTCATACTTGTTCATATTTCATATTTTTTTTTAATATCAGCTCTTAAAATATCTCCGGTAGACTTACTTTCAAAAATCATTGTGTCCAAGCTAAGAAAAAAAAATAACTTCCAATTTGCTATGAGTGTAAACCTGGAAAAATTGAGTCAGAATTTGTTGCTGAGAAGCTTAAAATGTTGTTCCTATGGCATTCAGGAGAGAAAAGGATATGCACAGTTATTTCAACATTGAACAGTCTTAGGGAACAATATAAAGGAAATTTGGGGTGCAGAACTGCATGTTAAAAAGAAATATCCTACACCTATTAGCAAAGGGTTCCATTTCTTTCATTATCATCAATCAATTTTCATTTGGTTTTCATGCAGGTGGTCGACCAGATTGATACACTCACTTCGGACCTCCAGCTAGAGGATGAGATGACTGACAGTTCTAAAACTGACACGTTGAACAGCAGCTCAAGTAGCACAACGGCATCCAGTTTGGAGAAAGTCAAGGTGCGAGCCCATGCACCACTCATCAAACCCCCAGCTCATCCATCTGCCATTCTTACAGTGCTAAGGAAGCCCAATCCGCCGCCACCACCTCCACGGTTGACTCCTGTGAAGTACGAAGATCCTCACAGGCCAGTTACCCCTGCCAACCCTGTAAAGACGAATGGGACTCTACTGAGAAATGGAGGTTTACCAGGAGGACCAAATAAAATTCCAAATGGGGATATATGTTGTATACCTAACAGTAACTTGGACAAAGTTCCAATGCAGCCTCTGATGCACAGATCTGAAAAAGACAGGTGTCCTCAGCCTGGAACACGGGAACGGGTACGATTTAATGAAAAGGTGCAGTACCATGGCTATTGTGCTGACTGTGACGTTCGGTATAATATTAAAAACAGGGAGGTTCACTTGCACAGCGAACCTGCACATGTGCCGGGAAAGCTTCCTCACCAATGTCCTCCCTTACCACCACCACCTCCTCCACTACCTCCTTTTCCACTAGAAAATGGAGGGGTGGGAATCAGCCCCAGTAGTAGCTTTCCACCTCTCAGACCTGCAACTGTGCCTCCACAAACTGCACCAAAACCCCAGAAGACCATCTTGAGGAAATCGACCACTACAACAGTGTGATGTATCCCACTTGGAAAACTGTTTTGTTTTTTTCTTATGTATAAACGTTTAAAAAAAAGGTAATGAGCACTTTCTACTCAAGCAATAAAAGCCCAAATATATTACACCCTTTCTTCTACAAAGTGGCATAAAAGAATGACATGGTAAGTAGGAAGAAAAGTGTTTGTTGATGTTGAATGCACAAACTGATTTCATTGTTGTAGAATGTCGTAATAATCTATGCTTCAAGTCATCACTGCCATCAATGATTACAACAGACACCTTTAGCTATAGCCTAAACTGATTTTAATATTTCATTTTGGAAACCTTATGTGTGCAAGAGCAATTAATTATGATGTGAAATTTGTTTAGAAATAATGTATTTTACAGGGTATGCTTTGTAATTCATAATACTTTCAAAATACATTTTGGGGGGGGGTATAATGTCAGGGATTCTCAAACTTTGTTACCGCAACCCACCCACCCCAATAACATACACATTTATATGACTCTTGTTACAGCTATTGATTTCATTAGGCTTAGGTAGGCTGTTAGGTGATAAAGCACCTTTCATGAAGTCCCCCCCCCCCGTACATTCTAACAAGGGCAAGAAGGCAAGGCAAAGCTTCACGTGTTTTGTCCAGCCCCAAGATGAAAAGATCATACGATTTTTGGAGATAGCCCTCAACCCTTCTGCACTCCTTCAAAGATGCCAGAGTTGAGAGTGGGTGCACTGAAATTATGAAGGTGATGCTAGAAGGGGAAAAGGGAAAGGAGCGGGAGATGGAGAGGAGGGCTTTGCAGACATAGGGTTCCTATGCTTGTTCCCATACAGGTCCGAAAAGCACTTCTGTTCCTGTAAGTGCAGAATGGAGAACTCTGTGCTAAGCCTTGTGCTGCAGTACAGTGCAGCCCCACAAGGTGTACCAAAACCCTCTTATCGCTGCAGCAACTCACTTTTTCTCCTTTCGCTTCCGTATGGGGAACCTGATCTGGTTCAACACTGATCTGGTTCAAACTCACTCCCCTCCTCTCATTCCTGCACTCCTTTCCGTGATCCCCCTGAGAGCTGCATCTCACACTTTGAGGTATCTGATTATCAGATTATACAGAACGAAACTGCAAAGGCTTTGGATATAGAGAAGAATAGAAATGAGTGGAATATAGAGCAAGAGCAGACACATTCTGAAATACTGTTGTTGTAGCAAGTTTTCTCAGAACAAGACGTGGAGGCTGCTGTTTGACAACCCAGATGTTGCTCAAGACCAATGGCATAGCTAATGAAAGTGTAGCCCAGTGCAGAGGGCAAAATGATGGCTCAGAAGTTATGTCAAAACAGGAAGTGACATCACAGTTGCATTTTCATTTTCTTGGTGTATTTGGCCATAACATTTGATAGAATACTGATATTCCAATGCAGTTTATTTCAGTGCATTCAGCATTGTTACCTTTCCTGTGATATATAACATACTGGTATTATTTCTACTTTCCAAGGTTTTCACCATTTTGGCCACCTGTGTCAAACACAGCTTGTTGCCCCCCCCCCCAGCTTGTTGTCTAGTGCAATTGCACTTCTTTAACTACGTCCCTGCTCAAGCTCACTCATTTAAGGTCTCAAACTGGTGAGAACTACTATACATCCCTAGAAATATAATAAATGGTAAAATTGCATATTGTCATTCTGCCCTATAAAAATGTGGCAAATATCTATTTTGTAACGACAGGTCATTTGTAAAGTATTTTCTTGCTTACAGAAATAATCCTCTTGTCAACAGCAGGGTAGTTGAAATGCTTGAAAAGAACCAAAGTTCTTTTCACAGAAAAAAGCCTGGCCCAAAGACAGAAAAGACAGAAAAGCAAAGTATCAGTATTCAAAAGATGTCTGTTTTCATCTTGTCGTATTTGGATGAATCAGTTATTGGGGGAAATCATCCTGATGTTTACAAATTGTGCAGAGTCAATATCTTGTAGTAGGCAGCTTATAAGGGATCAATCAGTGTTCCCATAGTAAGTTTTCTGTTTTTAATTTCAAATGTGCTCGAAATATACAGAAGATTATAGGAAATTGTTATGTGCAATTTTAACTCCATTAGACATTATGCAAAGATTTCACTTGCAAGTTAGTTATCTGGGAATACTGTTTCTATGCTCTTAAAAAGGAAAAGAAAGTACAGATAATTTCATTAACTTGAAATGAACGTCCATGAGCAGAACTCAACTCATTCAACAGGGTATTCCCATCTTTTTTTTTTCTGCTGCAGTCCCTGTGCACTGTCATACTAAGTATTTGACAAGAAGGTCCGATCCGAAAGCTACATTTTATATTATTCAGTCAAATGTAAACACTTCCAAATTCTATTTATTTCCATGAGAACGATCCAAGCACCTTCCTTTGAAATGAATAGGATGCACTTTAAGGGCTCAATCCAAAGCCCTTCAGCGCAAGCAGTATGAGCATACCACTCACACTGGTGTTGCACAAGGCACCATAAAGCACCTCCAATGCAGCACAATATGGCCATAGGCACCTAAGAGGAAGCACTGCTTGCAGATGTGTGGTGAGTTGGCAGCTCACCAGCAATGTGGTCTTTCCAGGTGGGGTGGGAGGGTGTTCCAGGGGGGTGGGGTAGAGCAAGGTGTGGGACCGACCACGACTCTTGCCATTGGTTCCCGACCTCTTGTAAGGTGGCACAGCTTACATGGAGGCTGGTGCAGAAGCAAAGAGACCCATTGCCTGTATGCATCTCTTACTGTGGGGAAACACATCTCTTACTGTGGAGGTTCCCCCACGGAACCTCCTTGCTAGCACTGCACTCCCCGGGCAGTCAGGCAGCTCTGGATTGGGCCATAAGTGTCATTAAGGGCCAATCCTGAGGGCCATAACGCTGGCAATATGTCCATACTGTCAACTAAAAGTGTAGCAAACGTGATGTAATGCACACTTGTGACATCATGGAAGGAGGGAGCGCTGGTGCCGGGTTGGCCCAAGCAGAAGGGCCGCAAGTGCTCCACCGGTACAAGTAAGTGGATTTGGGGTGGCGGAGAGGCAGGGAACCCCCACCTCATAGCAGGACAGCTAGACACGGGCCTCCTTGATTCTGTGACCAGTCGAACATGGACGCAGAGGGAGGAGCCCCATTGCCACTGGCTGCTGTTGTTCTGAGAGGAAGGGAGCAAATGTTCCCTTCCCCTGAGGAGACCCTGGTGATATCCTGGGCTGGCTCAGAATACAGTGGTCAGCATTTTGATGCCGCTGCTCTTCTGGGCTCTACAGCCCTTAAGCTTGGTCTGTAAATCATGCCAATAATTAACAATGAATTTGCCATTGCCATTTGCTTTATGTCTAAAAGTATCCCCACATAAGTAACAACAGAATTAAAAGTTTATATCCTAAGCCCTGACGGCCTCATTTATATTTAGCTTAGGGTCCAATCCTATCCAATTTTCCATTGCTGAAGCAGACCCAAGGTAAGGGAATAAATGTTACCTTGAGGAGGTCATTCATGAGGATTCCCTCCACCGCAGGATGCTGCATATGCCCCATTGGCAAAGCTTGCATTAGCACTGGAAAGTTGGATAGGATTGGCCCCAGATTTAGGTTCATATGTAACAGGTATAACTGGTGGAAGAATTGGTTCTCTTCGGGTGCAATCCTAACCCACCTTCCAGCACTGCTGTAGTGGTGCCAATGGGGGGAGTTGTGGGGGGAGGGGGGGAGTCACAGAAGCCACCTCAAGGTAAGGGACTGTTTGTTCTCTTACCTCAGAGCTGCATTGCCCTTACCCCGGTGCTGGAAAGTCGGTAAGGATTGTGCCCATAATATATTCTCAAAGTTGCATAATAGGACAGTAAAACTAGGTAAGCCATATAATTTAGAACATATTAAGGGCGCAATCCTAAACTGAGTTAGGCTGTCATAAACTAAGCCAGCAAAGTTTGACCAGCACAAGGGCCACTGTAAAGTTTGTTTGGACCACTCTCGGAGTCAGAGAGGCCAGCACGCAGACGTGAGCCATCCTCCCTGACCCCAAGAGTGGTCCAAATGCGCTTTATGGTGTCCCTTGTGCTGGCCAAACTTTGCTGGCTTATGCCGGCTTAACTCCAGTTTAGGATTGTGCTCACAATCGGAAGGAAAAGAAAAGTGTTTTTACGTGGTGCCATGCATTGATTGTGATTTACACTCTTATATATTTATTTAAAACATGTATACCTTGCTTTTCCAAAAGCTCAAGGCAGCTTACAATGCTGATAAATAGATAAAATATAAAATAAAATTCAAAGAATTAAACATTTAAAATCTAAACATAATTTAAAAACCAGAGCAGCAAATGGTCAAAAGAATTCTAAGAAGCCATTCGTCATGGTAGGTAAAAGGCAATGCACAACAAGCTAAAAACACTAAGGCGGAAAACATTTAAGTACACAATAAAAGCAGTTTAAAAAAAATTTAAGATTCCCATAAAATAAATGGGAAATTTTCAGAACCAATTAGAACAGGGTTTACAATTGTATAATTTAATAGAGAGGTCACCATGCCACAGCCATGTAAGTGTACAATGATGTAGTTCATAAAAATTGCAGCAACCATTTTACTGTACTTTTGAATCAGATTTGGTATTTACAAGCTCTCAGGAGAAGCATTAAGAAAGCTTATCTGCTTTCTGAGGGTTAGGCTGCCTTGAGATGCACACAGTGTCATTGTCCTGAGATATTTCTAGTTTAATCATACCACGTGCACGATTCAAGTTGCAGTGAACTGAGGGGGCTAGAGGGGGCAAAAGTAAGTAAGTATTGCAGTAAGTATTGCAGGCACTGCAATGCATCATATAAGTGGCCCCTCCCACTCAACTTTGGACCCATTCCAGGCAATGATGGCAACACACAGGTACTCAGTGGACCAAACTTGTGCTCTTAGGGTGCAATCCTAACCAACTTTCCAGCTGACCTAGTGGTGTCAGTGGGGCATATACTGCATCCTGCGGTGTTGGTGTCTCCTGCATGTTGCTGTCGCTGCCTGGAAAGGCTCTGATGGCAAGAGGGAGGGGCTGCTTTCACGGCGTGTTGCTGTGCCTGCATTTTGCCCCCACCCCAGCTTTGCGACTGGTGAACCAAATGACGTAATAACATACCCTGTGAATTTTCAGTCCTGTGCAGGTTAACTCTTACTAAATCTGAAGGGGCTTACTCCCAAACAAGCACATTTCGAACTGCCAGTTCATTTGTTCATACAAGACTGTCTGGTTTTCTAAATTACATGCTTGCTTTATCTCAGCAATGAAAAAAAGGATTTTAGTAAGTGTAAGTTGTTGACATTGGAACTTCTTCTGTGCATGCACTTATAAAACTGCAGGTTTAGGGCACCTGATTGCATAGACACAGAATATGATTTACATCAGTCTGGACAAGAATTTCTGGAGGAAAAACCCCAGCTTGTAATGTTGCCAAGTATAATGAACTAGACATTTATTTGTTTTTTAAATTTATATCCCAACTTTCCCATGCTGAAGGAAATGCCCAAGGCATCTTATAAACACCACATTAAAATGTGTAGTACGTAAAACAATACTTTATACCAAACCAACTAATTATGAACTTGAAGGCAATTGCTGAATGTTGCAGAAAGAGAGATCCAACACTGCTAAAAAAATAAGAAGCAGTCTGGATGTCAGATAAATCAGTCTATCTTGCCAAGTCAAAGCAGTTTTAGCAACCACAGCCTAGACTGGAGAAAGTATCTTTTTTTGCTTACAAAATGAAGGGGAAGCAGGTGAGTCAGCCTTGCCTTTGCTCAGGCTTCTCTGTGGCTGTATTAAATTGATTGGCTGTGCTTGTGCTCTGAAATCATTTGTGAACTTCTAGTGCAGAATTGGAATGTAAGTTTGCTGATGTAATGATAGGAATCACTGACTGTAGTGCAGGCCAGAAATAGGAGGAGATACTGCTGATTCGGGGATTGGTCCAGGAAGGGGAAGATTTGGTAAACACTGTGTGTTGCTGAAAATATGATTCAGACACTGTAGGGTCCCTCAGCTTCAAGGGGCAATTGGATAAATTGGGAAAAAAAGTAGGGTGCAGCAGACAACCTGAATTGTGTCATGTTTTCTTAGTATGTTACTATGTTTCTAGTATGCATCGGCCTCAGTTTACATGATGCAATAGCTGGGAGTCGAGACACAAATTGTAGCTTCATTGATTACATGTTTAACCAAATGATTCTGAAAGCTGCAGGTGTAGAACCTGCCCTCATTCATAAACTAAAATGACTTTGTTGTCACCTGCTGTATGTCATTTTGCACAGGCCTAAACAGCTTGTCTGGCTCCTGAAAGTTAAAGAGATACGGATCTGTATCAAGCTCAAGTTCTGTGGCACTTCAAAAATTAAAGGATTGTGGGCAAGTTTCCTATGCTGGCCCAGTGCTGTCGCAAACATGCTATAAGGCATGTTTTCATTCCCTGAGGAGTTGGCTGGGCTGGTGCAAGACATATGCTGACCCGTGGAGGCTCCATCCAGTCTCCACACTGCCCCAGGTAAATGAGGAAGTGCTGGTCAAGTTTGGCTGGTGTGTTGGGGGTGAGGAAGATGGAGGGGTGGTGGAATGGGGCAGGGAGAGGTGGGGGAGAGTGGGCCCATGGGCTGACCAGTCCAGGAGGGTGGTTGTGCCAGGATCCAGATCCAGCACTTAGGCCAGATCCTAACCACTTTCCTGGGTGGCCAGGCCACACATCGGGCTGCTCAGATTTGCACTGCTGATTTCAGTGGTGCAGATCTGAGTTAGCCCCATTTGTTCCGCTGTTGCATTACCCGGGGAAAGTAGAATCACTTCCCCTTGCTATAGGTAGCACTGCAGCTAGTCCAGAATTCTGCACAGGATATGGCCCAGGCCAGTCAGGCTGCCTATTCCAACGTGGGGTTCGGATTGGACAGTAGGACGGTGAGAGGTCTGGAGACCATGTGCTTTTAGATTGTGAGCCCTTTAGGACGGAATCATTTAACTTCATTATTACTATTTGCCTGTAAACTGCTTTGTGAGCTTGGTGTTGAAAAGCGGTATATAAATACGATTGATTGATTGATTGATTGATTGATTGATTTGATTGATTGATGTGCTATGAATGGTTGAGGGAGTTGGGCATATTCAATTTGGAGAAGGGAAGCCAAAAAGTGTCATAGTGATTATCTATAAATATCTAAGATGCTGACATGTGGAAGATGGAGCATTGTTGTTTTTCTTCAATTGTCCCAGACAGTAGGCCCAGGACAAATGAGTTTAAAATACAACACACAAGATTTTGATTAAATGTTAAGAACTTCCTGATGGTACGAATGTTCTGCAGTGGAACAGCTTGTCATTGACAGTGGTAGATTCTCCATCAATTTGAGGTATTTAAGCAGAGGCTGGCTAGCCATCTATCAGGGACAGATGTACTTAGTACTTTTTGGTTGGCAGGCAGTTGGCCTCAATTTTGTAGGTCCCTTCTGACTCTATGATGCTCTCTCTCTCTCTCTCTCTCTCTCTCTCTCTCTCT
>JAJKFI010039863.1:32985-51715 GCA_029204185.1 Lerista edwardsae | reverse complement strand
ATTGATTGATTGATTGATTGATTGATTGATTGATTGATTGATTGATTAACCTAGGGCCCAATCCTATCCAAGTTTCCAGTGCCGGTGCAGCCCCAGTGCAGTCCTGAGGAAAGGGAACAAACGCGATCCCCAGCAGCACAGTAAGCACTGGCCCAACTGGGGACAATGTTTTGGGTGCGCAGTGGTCGTGAGTTTGGCGACCACTGATCTAGGTAAATAGTGTAATTAATTAGTAATAATTAATTAAGCTCTAATTACAAACTGACATCTGAGACGTTGTTCAGAAGTTTCGTTTCTCTGAATAAGAGGCGGCTAGGCAGGCAGCAGAAGGAAAAATATGGACAAGTGAAGGCCAATAAGATTAATGAATAAGGGAAATATGACAGTGTTCAAACACCTTCACCTATATGTCAGTATATATGAGAGCAACACACCAATTTTACATTGTATGACTGGCACCAAACAATTCATACATATATGCAGCTTCTAATTTAGCTGCATTTAAAATACAGTACAGAGAATATTATTATTATTATTATTATTATTATTATTATTATTATTATTATTATTATTATTATTATTATCCCGCCTTTCTGCCCAAGGGCACCCAAGGTGGCTTACAACATTAAAAGCAACACAATAAACCACAATACATACAAATTAAAACAATGTTAAGAACAATGTTAAAAACAGTTAAAATTTAAAAAAAGCAAGCCCCGTGGATCCCACAATTTAAAATATAAGGATAGAATGTAAAAAAAAAAAAATGCCAGCCTGCCTGTCAACAGTTAAAGGCTTGTTTGAATAAAAAAAAGTTTTCAGCCCCCGCCGGAATGTTGCCAAAGAGGGAGCAATTCTTAATAAGATACAGTGCAGTCATAACCTATATATATTTAACACACATAAATTCAACTCCATGTATTCCAGAAAAACAAAAAGGAAAGAAAAACAATTTGCGCAATGCTGGCGATTCCACCCACCTTCAGTGGTATGCCTGTCGCAAGCGTGAAACTGGAGATGTGAATTTGCTCTTTCCTGTCACTCTCAGTTCCCACATAGTGTAATAGTTTTTAAAGAAACAGTACATTTTGGGGGGAATTAAGGCATTTTCAAGAGTAATTTTGAGTATACTGTATTGTGTTTTTTGTCCTAAGTGCTGACTTTGGGACCTCATCACCACATAAGATGTGACTATACTGTAGATGGACCAGTCAAAAAGACACACATCAGGGGAGAGGAATTTGTCAGGTCCATAGCAATGCTATCACAGGCTCAGCCTCCATCCCACAGATGGGACTGCATTTCCTGAGGCAAGAATAATTGTTATTTTCAATTATTTCAATAATTACTGAACTATTTCAGTTAACTGAGGGCTGGAAATCAATGACTTCTCAACAATGGTGCATCTGTTGGGGGACATTGTCCAGATAGATTAATGATGGCTGGTTAAGAACATAAACATAAGAACATAAGAAGAGCCCTGCTGGATCAGGCCAAAGGTCCATCTAATCCAGCTTCCTGTATCTCACAGCGGCCCACCAGGTGCCCCAGGGTGGCATGAGACAACAAGATGCTTGCATCCTGTTGTCACTCCCTTGCACCCGGTACCCGGTACTGGTTGTTTTGCTTGGGGGAAACCACAATGTCTGGATAGGGCTAAAGAGAATTGTTTTCATTCTCTTATTATGCTGCTTTCCTATGGGTTGTACCTGGAGATTTTTCTTTATCCTCCCTCAGGTATTCTGTGCCTAATTCTGGCAGGAACGTTCTGTGGGAAAGGAGGCCTGACGCCATCATAAACACGATGGAAAGTGAATTAGTAGAACAAATGCCTTCTTTCACTTACCACTCCATTTTCTTCAGTCTCACCACATTATTCTAGCGAAGAGAAATATTTGAAATGTTTAGAACTGGGCATTTGGGAAGGGTTGTGCAATGAAATGCATAAGCTCAAGTGGCTGTCGCTGGATGTGTCCCTGATCTGCTTGTTTTGGCTAAAACATTATTTAAAAATACATAACGCATAATTGAAGTGATGTTATCCCCTCTTAGAGTAGTACTTAACTGTTTTATAGTTACCCGTCACATCATGGTCGTGTGCGTCCACAAAGAATTTTCTTTGGCCAATTCCTTTGTTGACCATTCTGCTGTTTTCATGTGTTTCTTGGAAATGTGATGATCTTTCCTGGCCTTCACGTCACTAAATTGAATATTAACTACACTCTGTTCCACTGCCAGGATCTGAGAAGCAAACCATGCTTCTTTCCAGCCATGCAGCTGCAGTGCCAATGATCTGCAACAAGCAGTGATCTTACTCAAAAATCCCATGGAGACTGCATGGTAGAATAATTCTTGACTACTTATTTACTAGCAAATTAAGGCCCCAATCCTACCCCCACACCAGCCCATAGCATGCAGCACCTCCAATGGATGCTGCATGCAATGGGAGGGGGAACCAGATGGCCCAGGAGAGGTAAGAAAACTTTTTTTTTTTAGTTACTTCCCATAGGCCAATTTAAATAGCATTAATAACTATTTTTTTAAAATTCCACCCATGTACATAGATGGCAATCACAGCACACCATTGTTAAAATATTACATTTAATCAAGCTAATGGACATGCTACAGGCTTACTGGAATAAATGTGCTGTTGCTGCCAGCTGAAGGCCCCGCCCACTCGCTTACCTCGGCTGGCTTCGGGTTTTTTTTTTTTTTTTGGCTCCGGCTATGATGTCATAGAACCGGTTGCTAATTTATTTGAATCCCACCACTGGGGCAAATTCCATGCACTTGCTAATATCTGGTGCATCCCATGGCCGCCGACAATTGTTACTGCTTTAAATGGTATTAAAATACGTTCATTGTATTTATCGTTGTCTTTATTTTAGCAGAGACAACAGAGAGATGAGGAATTAGTTATTTGGCAGGGGATCCCAGACGCCTTGCAATTTGAATCTCACCAGTAGATGGCAGGCAATGAGAAGACATTGAAAATGAGCCCTACTCTTCATCGTTTTTAATATCATGCAAAATCCAGTATTCAACTGTAAAAGGGTCAGTTTTATGTAGAAGATTATTTCACTTCCCAGAAAAAGTGGGGGTGGGGGGGCGGGGGAAGGGTCTCCTATGACTTTTCCAGGAAATTCATGAATGTCATCGTGTAACATACTCCTTAAGAAATGCAGCCACACAAGAATGGTTTGTTGTCAGAAGATAATAGACAAAGCCAGGGAAGTTTGGGTTATTTTCGGTGAAGGAACAAATCAAAGCTTCAGAGCAGGACATTCTGTTTCCATGTAATGACCTTTTGGTTAATGGAGCAAAACTGGCTTCCAACTGATCCTAGAAAGATCCTTTTCTTCTCTTTTCCTTCATTCCATCTTTTTCTTGCTGCAAATAATACCCCTCAGTAAATTCTACTGGAAACATGTGGGCCATTCAAGTTCATCCTTTCCATGTGACCTTACTGTATACGTGGATTTTGTTTTAGGCTAGTTATTATGACAGCCAATATCCAGGATTAATAGGTTGAGCCAATATCCAGGATTAATAGGCTCTAATTGAGCACAATCTTAACCTGGAGTTAGGCTGGCACAATTAGGCCAGCAAACTTTGGTTGGCACAAGGGACACCATAATGTATGTTTGGACCACTCTCGGAGTCAGAGAAGCCAGCACACAGACATGTTATGTGCCATCCCTCCTGATTCCGGGAGTGGTCCAAACACGCTTTATGGTGGCCCGGCCAAACTTTGCTGGGCTAACTGTGCCAGCCTAACTCCTGGTTAGGATTGCACCATTAATCTGTGATAAATAGATGTGGGTGACAAGAGTATGTCCTTGTGTGTACATGCCCGTATATAACAGCAAAGTTCTTCCTTGAGGTTCATGAGAGAGGCATTACCCTTCAAACCTTCCCTGTAAGACTTTTAAAGCCTGATGGGAGTGTGCCAGTTATAAGAATCCAAGCCATTTTCTCATAGAGCTTTAGGACTGCAGTACTAAACAAACTTATTAGGAATTAAGCCCCACTGAAGACAGTAGAAGGCAATGGATCACACTGAAACTGATTTCTGTAGTTTAAGCATGTCCCTGCCTTTTGGCCCAATCTTATTGGTGCCGCAATCCACTAGAACGAGTGTCGCGGCAGTGCAAGTCACGTTCTGGCTGTCACAAAAGACAACACACCAGAGCATGAGGACTGGTCGCCATCACAAGCAGCAAGTGGCTGGCTCTGCATGCCAGCAGCATCTGGACACCTGCTGGCACAGGTAAGTATGCGCAGTGGGTGGGGATGGTGGGTGGAATGGGGCAGTGATGGGGAGGGGAGGAGGTCAGACTGGGACCAGGAAGGAGTGGTTCAGCAGCAGCAATGAATGCCTAATTTTACACACACACACACACACACACACACACACACACGCTTCAGAGTGTAATCCTAACCTGGATTTAGGCCAGCAAAGTTTGGCTGACACAAAGGCACCGTAAAGCATGTTTGGACCACACTTGGAGTCAGGGAGTATGGCTCATCTCTGTATGCTTGCCTCTCTGACTCCAAGTGTGGTCCAAACATACTTTACGGTGCCTTTGTGTCAGCCAAACTTTGCTGGCCTAACTGTGCTGGCCTAACTCCAGGTTAGGATTGCACTCTCACTCTCCTGACCCCGGTTCATGCAATCGTGTGCTGGTTATAGCTCTGTGGTCTGTGTAGACTGGGTGGCCCAGCATAGGCACACCCCAAGGAGGCCAAACTGTTCTTGAATACAATGGGGACAGCTACATCACTGTGTGGGGCATTAGAGTGCAACGTGGTGTTGTGCCGGAGCAGCCTTCTTGCGCTGGATCAGTGTTATCACCAACGTGCTATAAAGTGAGTCTGCACTGTGGATTCAGCTTAGTTCTGCCAGCGCAGGCTCACACCAAAGGCGTGCCAAAGGCAGGCGGGAGGGGCAATGCCAGAGGGAGAGGGCAGAGGGCAGTCCCGTGGGTGGAGAGGGGGTGAAGATGGAACACAGCTGTTAGGCTGCATCCAAACCCCTGTCCCTGGGCTGGGCGGCCCCAATTTGGGCCAATCCTGGCTGTGTGGGTTTGTGCCTGCTATTTTGCGGGCTCTGATCTGAGCAACCTTATTGGGCTGTGTGTAGCTTAGGGGACGTTCATCTGTTTGGCCTGGGCTAAGCTGCTGCTGCCTCCTAACTTGGTTAGGATACAGCATAGCTCAACCAGCCGGCCTGCTCTAGCGCAGGTTTGAATTGTACCCTTAGTTAGGATCAGGCTGCCGGTCCCTTTCCTTTATCCTTTGTATTACTAGATGTTTACCTGCTAGCTGAGCCCACTCTTGGAACTTTCAATATACAATTACCATTCCATACATAGGAAGACTCAAGAGGAACCTGTTTGGAAGGTAGGATCGATGCCTACAATATCCTGCCATCTAGAGTGGCAGCAGGAGAAGTGTCTCCAATCGATACGTACCTCTGGAGTAAGGGACAGAAGGAAACAGTACCTAGGGAAGAAAGAGAAAACGTAGCCAGAATGCACACCATTTCACTGTTTATGTCATGCGGAATGCATTTTCACCCCTTGTAAAAATTAAAATGTCATGCATTTTCTTGACATCATACATGCCATTTAGCTAGTAAGCAGTCTATTTGCAGATGCAAGGTCTTTAGATCCCGCCTGTGGTTTGTTTACAATTTCAGAATTTAGTCCGCACCTGTACCCTGATTTTGTTTCGCTTTGTTTTGTTTTTAATGTACACTGTACTTTTACATAACTGTTGGTCTGCTGGTCTATGACCGTAATAAAATGAATGAATAAATGAATGAATGAATGAATGAATGCTTGCGGATGCAAAACTTGAGATTTCTGCTGTTAAAGTATTCCAACAATCCATTATTTGTTTCTAAGATGCTGAACAGATGGACACACACACACACACACACACACACACACACACACACACAGAGAGAGAGAGAGAGAGAGAGAGAGAGAGAGAGAGAGAGAGAGAGAGAGTTTTGCTATTATTGATGCCCTTTTGAGAAAGTCACTTAGCATTTTTATTTTATTTTGTACAGATTCCTAGGAGCTTGAAAGAGGAGATAGACAAAGTGCTTCTATTCTTGGCACAGCGGGCCTTTCAGCCAAGGTGAAAAGTCACTTGAACACAAGAATACAGGACTTTCAAAACGGCATGCAGAAATGGGCAAAGAGACTTGCATGCAATTTGGTTTGTTTCCCTAGAACAGTCACAGAGATCAAAGCTTTTGGAGAAGCTTCTTGGTCAAATATTTGTAATCAAAGTGCACTGGAGACACAAAAATCTCTCATCAAAGTTTGCATATCATGCACTTTCCCCCTCAAACATTCCTATAAAATTCTGCTTTAGGCCTATTCCCAGATGCTTAAGGGCAGTGGTGTCATCTACAAATAAGGAATGGGAACGCTGGGCGGGACTTCCGCGGGACTTCCACAGGACTTCCGCGTGATTGGCTGCCCGTCCGTCCCGTTCCACGGCTGCCCTGGCCTCAGGGGGGTGCCTGCTCGCCGGGGGAGATGGGTGGGGGGTGTGCCGGAGCCTGGGCAAGCAGCGGTGGGGCGCACAAACCGGGGGCAGCCCCCCCCCCGAGGCCAGGGCAGCCGCGGAACGAAACGGGCGGGCTGCCAATCATGCAGAAGTCCCGCCCAAGTCCCGCTCAGCGTTCCCGTTCCTTGTTTGTAGATGACACCACTGCTTAAGGGGCATTTAAGGATAGGGGTACCAGATACCAACTGGAACAGAGTGTTTATACGTTTAACTATTGTATTGAAGAGGGAATTTGGGCAGGTGCAGCTCATCATGGGAGGGTTTCAAAAGTTGCACCTGCCCAAATTCCCTCTTCTATACAATGGTTAAAGGGTTAGGCACTCTGTCCCAGTTTGTATCTGGTACCCCTATTTAAGGATAACACAATGTCTGAATGCAGTCAGAAGCACAATGGGTGGGCATGGGGGAACAGGGCCTTCTCTGTCGTGGAATGGAACGCCCTTCAGAGGGAAGCCCGCCTGACTCTGTCTCAGCTTATCTTCAGCGGACAATAACAGTATGTTGATTCCAGTGAGTTTGTGGTACTGTGTGTTCATTAGCTTGATTAAATGCTGTATTTCAACAACGTTGTATTGTGTTTGCCATTTGTATATGTGTGTGGGGTTTTATTCTAATTTTTTAATTAGTTATTAATTATATTTTACATTGGTGTTATTTATTTAATTATTTTTGACTGCTTTACTTCCTCAGGGCCACATGAGTTGTCCTCCTTGGATGTAGCATGTAATGTGCCCCCTCTCGCTCTGTGTGTTTTAAACTGGCCTGAGGGACTGACAAACAGAATGGAACCATGCCAAGTGGACTACTAAGGGTCTTTTGAATTTTGTCCCTCCTGCCGTAGCGTTCCTGATTGTCCTTTCATGTGGCATTTTATTAAGAACAACAACAACAAAAGCTTCCACTGAACATAAATAGAAGCTTTTGTTCGTTTAAAAATAGCATGTTAGACAAAGTGCAATCGAGAGCAAATCCACAGAAAGGGCAAAAACCTAAACTCCCCCAATCCCCCTGCTTGGAGGCCACTCTTGCTTACTTAAAGCAGCAGCAGCAGCAGCAGCAGCAGCAGCAGCAAACCATGTTATGCTTTACCATGATGTGTAGTTTGTTCCAGGTTATTTTTATAACTAGCTTTTATGTACCCGGCTTCGCCTGGGTGTTTATAGGTGCCATCCCTGACCCCCCCACCACTCACCAGGCATACAGATGGCCCGTTTATATGTCCCATCCCTGCCCCCCCACTCTCATGTGTGCCTGGGTGTTTATATGTCCCATCCCTGCTGCTGTACTGTTTCTGTTGCTCTAGATGTAGCAGCTCTGTCTCTCTTATCGTGTAGTCTTTTGTCACACTGCTGTACTGTTTCTGTTGCTCTAGATGTAGCAGCTCTGTGATGTAGCGTTGCAAGTCGTGTTTTTTTCCCCTCAGGTATTTCCTGTGAACGCTGTTGTTTCATCTTTGTAGACTTTGGTTGCACCTGCCCAATTGCCTTACGTTACACAGTGAAAGTAAACTTTCAGAGAGAAAGTAAACTTTCAACAGCCACAGCACCTTGTGCCAACTGTCCACTGCCAAGCAGGGACCGCCCACATGTCCACAGAACACATTTCCCTGGCCCTGTATCGGTTTGCCTGCGGGAAACCTATTTGCTGCTGTTTGTCTTCAACTGTAAAGAGTTCAGTTGCTGCCTGAAGATTCCGCATGTCATTTGCATGTCATTTGCATCTCATCATGACATCATCAGAGCCTCGGAATGCAGTGGCTCAGCCCATAGCCACCCATAGAGAACCACAAATTCGCTTTTACCCGCGCCTGTGGGGGCGCGATCCGTCCCAAAACCGCGCAGCGATGGTCTTGGGGGGCCAAGGCATCCGCGTGCCGAGTTTGGCGCGAATCGGTCCAGGCATTGCGGAGCCTATGTGGAACATACATACATACATACGCTCTTTTTTATATATATAGACTAGCTTTTATGTACCCGGCTTTGCCCGGGTGTTTATATGTCCCATCACTGACCCCCCCCACTAACCAGCCATACAGATGGCCCGTTTATATGTCCCATCCCTGCCCCCTCACTCACATGTGTGCCCGGGTGTTTATATGTCCCATCCCTGACCCCCCCACTCACATGTGTGCCCGGGTGTTTATATGTCCCATCACTGACCCCCCCAGTCACCAGCCATATAGATGGCCCTGTATCGGTTTCCCTGAAGGAAACCTATTTGCGCCCAGGTGTTTATATGTCCCATCCCTGACCGCCCCCCCCCAGTGGTTTTCGGCCACCCCCGGGAGTGTTTTTTTTTTTTGTAAAAAATTACCCAGCGGTGACCGGGTGTTTATTTGTCCCATCCACACTGCTGTACTGTTTCTATTGCTCTAGATGTAGTAGCCCTCTGTTTCATATCCTGTAGTCATTTGTGACGCTGCTGTACTGTTTCTGTTGCTCTAGATGTAGCAGCTCTGTCTCTCTTATCGTGTAGTCTTTTGTCACACTGCTGTACTGTTTCTGTTGCTCTAGATGTAGCAGCTCTGTGACGTAGCGTTGCAAGTCATGTTTTTTTCCCCTCAGGTGTTTCCTGTGTACGCTGTTGTTTCATCTTTGTAGACTTTGGTTGCACCTGCCCAATTGCCTTACGTTACACAGTGAAAGTAAACTTTCAGAGAGAGAGCAACAGCCACAGCACCTTGTGCCAACTGTCCACTGCCAAGCAGGGACCGCCCACATGTCCACAGAACACATTTCCCTGGCCCTGTATCAGTTTGCCTGCGGGAAACCTGTTTGCTGCTGTTTGTCTTCAACTGTACAAAGTTCAGTTGCTGCCTGAAGATTCCGCATGTCATTTGCATGTCATTTGCATCTCATCATGACATCATCAGAGCCTCGGAATGCAGTGACTCAGCCCATAGCCACCCATAGAGAACCACAAATTCACTTGTACCCGCGCCCGTGGGGGCGCGAGCCATTCCAAAACTGCGCAGCGAAGGTCTCGGGGGCCAAGGCACCCGTGTTCCAAGTTTGGTGCACGTCGGTCCAGGCGTTGCGGAGCCTATGTGGAACATACATACATACATACACTCTTTTTTATATATATAGATTGTTCTAGTCTGAGGTCTATTTTTGTTGTAAACTGAGGTATACATTACTTTTGTTACATTACAGGTATACTTCCATATAGAAAAGCCAAGCAAGATAATATAATTTGAAATCAATATACAGGTGTGCCCTGGTATCCACTGATTTGGTAGCCATAGTTTTCAGTTATCCACGGAAACAATGGATATCGGGACCCCTATTAAAAAGATTGGGAACATTACCCAAACCCCTTTTTACCTTGTTGCAGCAAAACCATTGACATTCCCCTATCTTTGAAAAGGCGTCCCCAATATCTACGGCTTCAGGTATCCACAGGGAGGTCCAGAAAGGAGCCTACCAGGGCATGCCTGTATGCAAATAAAAAAGCTGATCTGGCATCCACAGCAACAGCACCACCTCTAATCCTATAATGTCCAAAATGAATGAAGGCTGCCTGCAGTGTGAATGTGTGCTCAAGAAGACTGGGATGCACATAGATTTTTTTCCCCATGCACATGGGTTTCTTCCATCCATAAAAAAGTCAGCTGGTGGAAGAATGAACAGTTGGGTGAGTCAATCGTCAAGGGAAACAGCCTCGAACACTCCCAGCACTTCATACAGCTGTACAACTCTGTACCCCACAACTTGGACTCCCGCCATTGTCAACAGTGTCGGAAGTCTCTGGTCACTCTCTGATGTATCTCCAATACAAGCAAACAGCAGAGCGGGCACCTGCAGGATCAAGATCAAAGTCTGGACGGTGTTGAGCAAAAGGAATTAATTTTGTCATGCTGCACAAATGTCCTCACTCTGATGAGGTATCTTCCCATTGCTTCTCAGCTGTGCATCTGGGCTTCTACAAACAAAACAATTATGAGTCAACCTATCTTTACTGCAGTGGTTCTCAAATGTTTTAGCACCCACGTTTTAGAATGGCAACCTGCCTGGGACCCAACGGAAGTGATGTCATGGCCAGAAGTGCCGTCATTGTGACGTCAGAGCCTGCTGCTTTCCTGAGAATTTCTTAGCAATTTTTAATAGCAAAGTGAATCAGAAAGGGGAAAAAAAGCCTATCTACAACCTGGACACAAGCAAAATAACCACACAGCCTTCTCTCTTTGCAGTGTTCCCATCTTCCCATATTTTCAATGATGGCTGCATTAGGTGCTACATGACCCATGTGAAATTGGGTCCCACGACCTAGTTTGAGAAACAGTGCTTTTCTCCTTTTGACCAAACAATACTGCTTTTGACTTTTTCTTTGCAAAGGGAAAATAGAACAAAAGGAAAGGAAATAGGAAAACCATGCCGTAACTTATAAACTGCCACCAATCAAACATTGGCTAGTACAAATAGGCATTATATATCGATCAACTATAACAACAATGTGCAAGCAAATCACAGTCTAGAATTCTCCAAAGAGTAGGCAGGGCTTCTTCCAAACCAGCCTGAGGGAATTGGTGCCCCCTGTGGCTTCTAGGATTGAGTAACACATCATCAACCACCACTGATCAAGTGTTGCCTCAGGCACACACTTCTATGCAATACCTTTTTGGCAACGAAAGAAAGGCAGGGCAGCCCCATCTCCAGTTTGTTTGCCAAAGAAAGATGCCAGGCTGCTCTGCCATACTTTGTTCTTAATTAAGCCATGTTGACTGCCAATAATAGTTTGGTCTCCTCTGGTGCATAAATACGTAGGACAAAATCCTGCCAAAATTGAGCACTGGTGTCCTTTGGCAGAGTTAACTGCATGCGTATTTCTGTGCTAAACCAATAGAACTGAAAATGGCTTAATTTGGGCTGGATACTATGTTTTATTATTCCGCCTCATGTTCTCCTGAGGAACAGAAGTCAAGAATTCAAGCATTCCTTGGAATTTGGGTCTTCCTCTTTCAAAAGACAAGGCCCCGAGTCCAACTAAATTTACAGTGCAATCCTTTGCATGTCTACTCAGAAGTAAACCTCACTGAGATAATAGAATTCACACCAAAGAAAATATACATAGGATTACAGCCTGTGTCACGGCAGTGTTTAGATTAATGACACCTGAGTTAGGACTAGATATTATATTTGCCTCTCTCCAGTATTTTGGGACCATGCCAGTTTCTCATGACCTCTCAGACTTGAGACTGGTGAGAGGAAGCAGATGTTTGGCATATTTGCACTTATGAAAACCACTTCTCCTCCTCCACCCATTCCAGAAATGAGTGCAAGAAATGAGTATGGAATTGCGTCTTTTTACTTAGGCCAAAGTAAAAGGACCACATCTCAAGCTGATGTAAGTTGGCAAAGACGCATCGATTTGGGCAAGCGATTTATGAAACAGATGACCCCAGAAGAATAGAACTCTTTAAACCTTTTGCTTTAAACGCATGTGTAGACTCCGCTATACAGGGTTAGTTTTTAGGTTTAAGAAGCATGCGGTGAACTGGATTGCAGGAGGAGGTAAGATGTTATAACATTTTGTCCCCATCATGGTTCTGAGCTGGGTCATGTGTCTCCTTTAAATTGAAAAAAGTGCTATTGGCAAATGTTTGTCCTAGTGTGCTGAGGGGTATGCAATCCAGATTGGAGCAGAGGGTGGGGGAATTTGAAAGCCCTGCTTTTTCCACTGTTTCTCTGATCCAATTTGCATGCTCTTCTGCATGCTATTGCTACTATTTTTCAAACAATATTACAGGCCAACACACACATTTAATGTAACATGTGTCTCTATGAAGTTGTGATTGGGAAAACTGGGATAAAGATAATTTTAGAGACTGCAGCAGTAGACAAATAGAACAACAATTGGCTGCCTTTTTTTTTAAGAGGGGAAGATTTGTTACAATGGAGGGACAACAGAGAGAGGATTATGCAAATCACAGGTTTATGGAACTTCCAAATGCTAGTTCTCAGTGATGCTCCTTTATTGCCTTGGCAGTAGCAAACATGCCTGTTCTCCTCTGCATCCTGCTCAGCCTAAAAGAATCACATTTCTGCCCCTGCGTTCTATGCTGACAGAACCCAACTAACCCTTCTTGATTCCATGAAGGGGATCACATGTGAGAAATCTCTGTGCCCTAAGAGATTTGATAGGTCTGGCATCCGAAGAAGGCAGTCCGGACGGAAGACAACATATTAGGAGGAAGACATGCTGCATCCCATTTCACGCTAGTAGCAAGATGAAAGGTTTATTGTGCATTGGTTCTGCTGAACTGAAAATGGTCTCCAGCACTCGGCCCATGATGTAAGGCTTCCTAGGGAGCCAACTCTACAGTTCCAGTGTTGGTCTCCACAGTGCATGAGGAAAACTGTCCCAGGGAATGTGAGGAACACACTGTCCATTGTTTGTCTGCCAGATCCCTTTAAATTGTCTGGACTACAACAGCTGGGTGCTCTCCAGGGGAGTTTCTTCTTATTTACCCTTCTGTCCTCTCATCCTGTCCCAGAGCAACATTGTGCGGAGGTGGCTGCCTGCACTTTTCTCTCCCCACCCTTTGGGCTGAGGCAAGAAGTTCAAAAACTGTTTTCCATTTGCTGCTGTACAAAAACGTCCACCCGTAGAACCTCTGTGAACACAAATCTTGTGCAGTTTCTGATTTCTTTTCCAGAGGTTTCCACCCACTCAAGCTGTTTCTTGGCACCATCCCACTGTGGTTAAGTCAAGTTAAGTGTCTAAAAGTAGGGTTATCAGATTCAAACCAGGATATTCTGCCTATATCTTTAACCATTGTGTGTACTAGGGAATTTTGGCAGGTGCAGTTTTTTAATCCCTGTTGAGCTGCACCTGCCAAAATTCCCTAGTACACACAATGGTTAAAGATATAGGCACTCTGCCACAGTTTGAGGGTGCAATCCTACCCTGCGCTGGAATGGCCCAGCCGGCCAGCCAGCGCTATATCCAACACGGGGTGGGGGGAGGCTGGAGCCTCCCGCAGCAAGGGAGCGTGCGCTCCCGTACCGTAGGGGAGGCTCCAGCCTCCCCTATGTGCTACTCGGATCTGCACCCGCTAAATAGCAGGCGCAAATCCGAGGAGACCATGAGGCCCGAATTGAGGCCGCGTGGCCTCTGGAACGGGCTTAGGATGCGGCTGTATGGCTGCTTCCCAAGCCTGCCCACGTCCCGCCTTCCCACCGCCCACCGTCTCCCTCCCTCGCTCAATCCCTGTGCCACCTCAGCACGGAGCCTCCCCTGCACCAGCCATCTTCGGCCGACGCAGGAGAGGCTCACCATCGGCACTCTCAGGCTGACGCTACTCATAGTGTTGGCCTGACAGCACGAGCACCGCCGCGGGTGTGGCGATCAGCACTCCGCCCCTTGCGCTGACGCTATGACGTAACGTCGATGCAAGAGGGACGGTAGGATTGCGCTGCCCATCTGGTAACCCTATCTAAAAGCCCAATCCTATCCATCCCCTCCTCCGCTGGTGCTGCCATACTGACCCGAAACACCCGAAAATGGGTCAAGGGGAGGATGGGCCCTTGGGTGGCCCAGCCTGGGGCGGGTGGTAGTGCCAGGAGCTGGTACTTGGATCTTCACCTCCATCCCTGGGGCCCTGGTCCCAAACCTTAGATTTCTTAGATTTGCACTGCTTATTTCGGTGGCACAGATCCAAGTAGCATTACCTAGAGGAAGGGGTATTGATTCCCCTTGCCCTGGGTTGTGCTGCAGCCTGCCCCAACCCAGTTCTGGATATGGGGCAAGCTTAATCCAGCATGGGTTAATCCAGCATTAATCCAGCATTAGGATTGCACCCTAACTTCACAAGATTGTGTCCAATATGTGCGCTCAATCCAAAAAAAACCCTCTTTTCTTTTTAAATACTGAAATTGTGGGTCTTGTGATACTTTTGCTATTTAATTCAGTTATGACATTTCCCAAATGAAAAGTAATGAATTTTTCAAAGATTATGATCTTTATATTTATCTTCTATTTCACAAAGAAAAAGAAACTACAGCTGAACAATGCCCTTCCCTGATTTTCAAGAATTCCTTTTATATTTTCTTTCTAGTATGTAGTACCCCTTGCACTTCCCTTTTCAGTCTGGAATGAAAAATGTTTCTGTAATAATGACATTTTTAGAATTAAGTTTAGAGCCTCCTATTGCTATGGAGCCAGATGCTGCCTCTGAACTTTGATTTCTTGTTCCTTTCCATTATTATTCTGTCTTCAGTGATAAACAGCAATGATTGTTGGCCATCAATAAATATGAATACATATTTGAGAGCACAATCCTAACCTGGCATTAGGCTGGCAGAGTTAGGCCTGCAAAGTTTGGCTGGCACAAGGGCCACCGTGAAGCATGTTTGGACCACTCTCGGAGTCAGGGAGGATGATGGACGCCTGTGTACTGGCCTCTCTGACTCCAAGGGTGGTCCAAACATACTTTACGGTGTCCTTTGTGCTGGCCAAACTTTGCTGGCCTTACCATGCCCGCCTTTCTTTGTGTCCTTTGTGCTGGCTAAACTTTGCTGGCCTTACTGTGCCGGCCTTACTCCAGGTTAGGCTTGCACTCTGAGGGCGCAATCCAACCCAGCGCTGGAATGGCAAGGCCGGCCGGCCAGCGCCATTTCTGATGCTGGGTTGGGGGAGGCTGGAGCCTCCCGCGGCAAGGAACTGTGCGCTCCGCAGCAAGGGAGCGTGTGCTGGAGCCTCCCCAATGCACTCCTCAGATTTGCGCCCGCTAAAGAGTGAACGCAGATCCGAGGAGACCGCGCGGCCCGAATCAGGACTGTGCGGCCTCTCAAATGGGCCTAGGATTCAGCCTTATGGCTGAATCTGAGGCCTGCCCATGTCCATGTCCCGCCCCTGGCTCCCTCCCTCCCTCTAATCCCTGGGCACAGTGTCAGCGCATCTCCCTTGCGCCGGCTGGCTTCAGCTGATGCAAGTAAAGGGAGGTGCTACGCAGGCGCTACAGGGCCGGCGCTGCCAGCAGCACTGGCCCTGTGGTCTTAGTGCCGATGCGGAGCACCCAATCAGCGCCCCTGTGTCAGTGCTAAGCGCACAGCGCTGACTCAACCCCCATTGTGCCGGCGCTGCTCAGGAGGCAGGATTGCGCTGTGAGTTATACAAGAAATAGGGCCCTATTTGAAAGTGCTATGAGAAAAGGGTAACAATGGCATCCTATGGGAAAACTGAGGAACCTGATCCAGAAAAAGCAGATTGGCAAAAACATATTGGAAGAGTATCATTTCTAGAAAACAGTAACACAGATTGGGACAAACAGACAACAATCTCAGCTTCTGTGTTGCCATAAAATATATAATACCCCTGTTTAAGAACATTTTGTTGCATCCTCAAAAGTCAGGGAATGAAAGGTTAGCAGACCTGCAAAACCTTTCAACAGAACATTATACCAGGTCAAAAAACGTTATTGAATACTTTATTTTGGTTGATTTTTGTCCCCCACCCCACCCAATAAAGGGCAGCTAAAGAATTATACTATATTTGTATTATATTATAATATGTAATATTATATAACTGGCCCAGTGAGGGGAGTGGGGATAGGATCCGGCGCTTGGGCTGGATCCTAACCCCCAGCCCCAGTCTGGTTGGCCTTGATCTGGGCTGCTCAGAGTTGCACCAGTGCTTTTGCTGCTTTTGCAGCTCCAAGCAGCCCTTTTTGGGCCACTGCACATTACCTGAAGGAAAGGGAATGTTTTCCCCTTGCCTCCGGTTGCACTGCAGCCAGTCCCAACCAAGGGTTGGATATGGGGTAGGCGTGTCTTTCTACCTATTCCAGCTCAGGGTTTGGATTGTGCTCCCAGTGTCATAAATTTCTAAACATTGGTGAATAGCCTGAAAATGTAGAAGAGATGTCCGATAACACCACAGGGCCATGTTGCTGTTGAAAGCAGAATAAGGCCATGAACCCCACGATACCAGGGGAAAAGGAAGCATGCTGAAGACTCCACACATAGAGGGAAAAGAAAAGGTAATGATCCACACTGTTTACTGGAAAACCAAAGGGTGTTTTCAACATAGTTGTAGAACCTACGTTGTTGGGCTACTGGTACCAGGTGCAAGGGAGTGGCAACAGGATGCAAGCATCTTGTTGTCTCATGCCTCCCTGAGGCATCTGGTTGGGCCGCTGTGAGATTCAGGAAGCTGGACTAGATGGGCCTTTGGCCTGATCCAGCAGGGCTCTTCTTATGTTCTTATGTTAACCCAGCAGTGGGGCAGGCAAAGGGGTTGCAAAACCGTAAGTCCTCTATGACTCCTGACTGAGCCCTGTAAGCGGCCCCTCCCCATGGCCACTGGAATCAGTCTGAGCTATGAAAACAATGTGGTGGAGAAGCCTCTGCGTGGTTTTCACCTTCCCATCTGGTTCCAGTGGCAAAGGGGAGGGGCCACTTACATGGCTCAGTTGGGAGCCGTAAAAGGACTGAGGGACTTATCCCATCGGGCATAGCGTGGGCAGTATGAGCGTAGTGCACTCGCCTGTGTCACGAGAAGTGGCATAATTTAGAGGTTACCTGAAACAGGGCGAGAAGAGGGCAGGCCAGCAATGAAGGTGGGATGGGCAGATCGGGCCCAGGAGGGGAGCCCCTGTGCCAGTCTAGCAAGTATGGACTGACCTTCGAGCCTCCAGGCCCAGGAGTTGGCACTCTGAGTCTAGCGCACATCCGTGCGCTGGCCTCTTCACCTGTCTGACAGCCAGTGATGTCATTCAGGGGGAACGGACCAGAACGGGCGTTCCGGATCCTAATGGGCTCCATGGCTGGTTCCGGGTTCCCGACAAGTGCCAATCAAAAGTGAGTTCCTGTTCCTAAATCATTTGAATGGCACCACTGCTGACAGCGCAAACACACTTTACGGCATGTTTGTGACCTGACAGCTGGCACACGGGACTTGTATAAGCCCAAGCAAGCACCCTACAGGAGCTAAGCTTTCTTTGATGTAAGCGGAACTCTGGCACCATTCCTTATTGCATTTTATTTTATTTATTTGATACAGAACATGGCCATGTGGTGATACACTGTTTTTTTGGGTGAAGTCCTTGATAATAAAGATACAATTCTGTAAACAGTTATGCAGCTGTAAAAAGATGTTTTATGCAGGTGCTGATACAGAGGGCTGAGCCTTTGAGCTGCCTGCATCTTTCCTGGAAGTCGAGGGAACTGGCTTCCTTCACTACAGTCCTCAAGAGAATGTCCTCTGGCCAGACCTGCTTGTGAAAGAACATCTGGAGATTTGGACAGCTGTAAAAGGGAGAAGGAAAGATGCTGCTGATGCTGCTGTTTCTATCAGTCAAAAGAAGGAGTTCACATTCCTGTTTTGGCTGTCTAACATAATAATAATCACAATAAAGTGGTCTAATGTTTGGTAACATTTTAAACTTTATGGTTGCTGCTTTAAGCTACCTCAGAATGCCAGGGAGAGGCAACATGATGCAGGCATCTGGTTGGCTTGTGTGCTCCCTTAGGCATCTGGTGGGCCACTGTGAGATACAGGAAGCTGGACTAGACGGGCCTTTGGCCTGATCCAGCAGGGCTCTTCTTATGTTCCCATGCTCTATTAACATGAATAAAAATGTTTATGTAGTGATGACTTCTCTGGGTTTAATTGCAAGGGGAGAATTAAATATGAATGAAGAGGTCTGCTGGTGACTGATTCTGCATTTGTGTCTTTTTTCTGCTATGGTCTTACATTATTTAGTTGTTGGTCTTCTTTGTTTTTTTATTGTGCTTGTTCTATGTTGTTTTTGTGGACTGCTGTCCATCAAGATACGTCAGGCAAAAGCTGATGCTGAAATCTAGTGGTAGTCTTTAAAGCGCTGCAAGATTCTTCATTGTTCTTGCAATAGCAGACAAACAGAGGATGACACCCTTGGACGTTCTAATTGTTGTTTGACCCCCTTGTGGATTACGATGGACAGAATGGCCAATAAATAGTTAGCCATTATCAAAAGAGAGTTCTGAATGTTTTTCAAGCACGCAATGTTGCAGTACATGCTGTCTTATGATGAATATGTAAAGACTTCAGTTAATCATGAGTGGTAGACAAGTTTCTGCAAGCTGGACCCTTTGAGCGGATTACTCCCTGCAATTAACATTAATGCTATTCAACCAAGGGCTCCTTGCCAGAATAAAAACAG
>JAJKFI010039862.1:30282-49020 GCA_029204185.1 Lerista edwardsae | reverse complement strand
ATTGATTGATTGATTGATTGATTGATTGATTGATTGATTGATTGATTAACCTAGGGCCCAATCCTATCCAAGTTTCCAGTGCCGGTGCAGCCCCAGTGCAGTCCTGAGGAAAGGGAACAAACGCGATCCCCAGCAGCACAGTAAGCACTGGCCCAACTGGGGACAATGTTTTGGGTGCGCAGTGGTCGTGAGTTTGGCGACCACTGATCTAGGTAAATAGTGTAATTAATTAGTAATAATTAATTAAGCTCTAATTACAAACTGACATCTGAGACGTTGTTCAGAAGTTTCGTTTCTCTGAATAAGAGGCGGCTAGGCAGGCAGCAGAAGGAAAAATATGGACAAGTGAAGGCCAATAAGATTAATGAATAAGGGAAATATGACAGTGTTCAAACACCTTCACCTATATGTCAGTATATATGAGAGCAACACACCAATTTTACATTGTATGACTGGCACCAAACAATTCATACATATATGCAGCTTCTAATTTAGCTGCATTTAAAATACAGTACAGAGAATATTATTATTATTATTATTATTATTATTATTATTATTATTATTATTATTATTATTATTATTATCCCGCCTTTCTGCCCAAGGGCACCCAAGGTGGCTTACAACATTAAAAGCAACACAATAAACCACAATACATACAAATTAAAACAATGTTAAGAACAATGTTAAAAACAGTTAAAATTTAAAAAAAGCAAGCCCCGTGGATCCCACAATTTAAAATATAAGGATAGAATGTAAAAAAAAAAAATGCCAGCCTGCCTGTCAACAGTTAAAGGCTTGTTTGAATAAAAAAAAGTTTTCAGCCCCCGCCGGAATGTTGCCAAAGAGGGAGCAATTCTTAATAAGATACAGTGCAGTCATAACCTATATATATTTAACACACATAAATTCAACTCCATGTATTCCAGAAAAACAAAAAGGAAAGAAAAACAATTTGCGCAATGCTGGCGATTCCACCCACCTTCAGTGGTATGCCTGTCGCAAGCGTGAAACTGGAGATGTGAATTTGCTCTTTCCTGTCACTCTCAGTTCCCACATAGTGTAATAGTTTTTAAAGAAACAGTACATTTTGGGGGGAATTAAGGCATTTTCAAGAGTAATTTTGAGTATACTGTATTGTGTTTTTTGTCCTAAGTGCTGACTTTGGGACCTCATCACCACATAAGATGTGACTATACTGTAGATGGACCAGTCAAAAAGACACACATCAGGGGAGAGGAATTTGTCAGGTCCATAGCAATGCTATCACAGGCTCAGCCTCCATCCCACAGATGGGACTGCATTTCCTGAGGCAAGAATAATTGTTATTTTCAATTATTTCAATAATTACTGAACTATTTCAGTTAACTGAGGGCTGGAAATCAATGACTTCTCAACAATGGTGCATCTGTTGGGGGACATTGTCCAGATAGATTAATGATGGCTGGTTAAGAACATAAACATAAGAACATAAGAAGAGCCCTGCTGGATCAGGCCAAAGGTCCATCTAATCCAGCTTCCTGTATCTCACAGCGGCCCACCAGGTGCCCCAGGGTGGCATGAGACAACAAGATGCTTGCATCCTGTTGTCACTCCCTTGCACCCGGTACCCGGTACTGGTTGTTTTGCTTGGGGGAAACCACAATGTCTGGATAGGGCTAAAGAGAATTGTTTTCATTCTCTTATTATGCTGCTTTCCTATGGGTTGTACCTGGAGATTTTTCTTTATCCTCCCTCAGGTATTCTGTGCCTAATTCTGGCAGGAACGTTCTGTGGGAAAGGAGGCCTGACGCCATCATAAACACGATGGAAAGTGAATTAGTAGAACAAATGCCTTCTTTCACTTACCACTCCATTTTCTTCAGTCTCACCACATTATTCTAGCGAAGAGAAATATTTGAAATGTTTAGAACTGGGCATTTGGGAAGGGTTGTGCAATGAAATGCATAAGCTCAAGTGGCTGTCGCTGGATGTGTCCCTGATCTGCTTGTTTTGGCTAAAACATTATTTAAAAATACATAACGCATAATTGAAGTGATGTTATCCCCTCTTAGAGTAGTACTTAACTGTTTTATAGTTACCCGTCACATCATGGTCGTGTGCGTCCACAAAGAATTTTCTTTGGCCAATTCCTTTGTTGACCATTCTGCTGTTTTCATGTGTTTCTTGGAAATGTGATGATCTTTCCTGGCCTTCACGTCACTAAATTGAATATTAACTACACTCTGTTCCACTGCCAGGATCTGAGAAGCAAACCATGCTTCTTTCCAGCCATGCAGCTGCAGTGCCAATGATCTGCAACAAGCAGTGATCTTACTCAAAAATCCCATGGAGACTGCATGGTAGAATAATTCTTGACTACTTATTTACTAGCAAATTAAGGCCCCAATCCTACCCCCACACCAGCCCATAGCATGCAGCACCTCCAATGGATGCTGCATGCAATGGGAGGGGGAACCAGATGGCCCAGGAGAGGTAAGAAAACTTTTTTTTTTTTAGTTACTTCCCATAGGCCAATTTAAATAGCATTAATAACTATTTTTTTAAAATTCCACCCATGTACATAGATGGCAATCACAGCACACCATTGTTAAAATATTACATTTAATCAAGCTAATGGACATGCTACAGGCTTACTGGAATAAATGTGCTGTTGCTGCCAGCTGAAGGCCCCGCCCACTCGCTTACCTCGGCTGGCTTCGGGTTTTTTTTTTTTTTTGGCTCCGGCTATGATGTCATAGAACCGGTTGCTAATTTATTTGAATCCCACCACTGGGGCAAATTCCATGCACTTGCTAATATCTGGTGCATCCCATGGCCGCCGACAATTGTTACTGCTTTAAATGGTATTAAAATACGTTCATTGTATTTATCGTTGTCTTTATTTTAGCAGAGACAACAGAGAGATGAGGAATTAGTTATTTGGCAGGGGATCCCAGACGCCTTGCAATTTGAATCTCACCAGTAGATGGCAGGCAATGAGAAGACATTGAAAATGAGCCCTACTCTTCATCGTTTTTAATATCATGCAAAATCCAGTATTCAACTGTAAAAGGGTCAGTTTTATGTAGAAGATTATTTCACTTCCCAGAAAAAGTGGGGGTGGGGGGGCGGGGGAAGGGTCTCCTATGACTTTTCCAGGAAATTCATGAATGTCATCGTGTAACATACTCCTTAAGAAATGCAGCCACACAAGAATGGTTTGTTGTCAGAAGATAATAGACAAAGCCAGGGAAGTTTGGGTTATTTTCGGTGAAGGAACAAATCAAAGCTTCAGAGCAGGACATTCTGTTTCCATGTAATGACCTTTTGGTTAATGGAGCAAAACTGGCTTCCAACTGATCCTAGAAAGATCCTTTTCTTCTCTTTTCCTTCATTCCATCTTTTTCTTGCTGCAAATAATACCCCTCAGTAAATTCTACTGGAAACATGTGGGCCATTCAAGTTCATCCTTTCCATGTGACCTTACTGTATACGTGGATTTTGTTTTAGGCTAGTTATTATGACAGCCAATATCCAGGATTAATAGGTTGAGCCAATATCCAGGATTAATAGGCTCTAATTGAGCACAATCTTAACCTGGAGTTAGGCTGGCACAATTAGGCCAGCAAACTTTGGTTGGCACAAGGGACACCATAATGTATGTTTGGACCACTCTCGGAGTCAGAGAAGCCAGCACACAGACATGTTATGTGCCATCCCTCCTGATTCCGGGAGTGGTCCAAACACGCTTTATGGTGGCCCGGCCAAACTTTGCTGGGCTAACTGTGCCAGCCTAACTCCTGGTTAGGATTGCACCATTAATCTGTGATAAATAGATGTGGGTGACAAGAGTATGTCCTTGTGTGTACATGCCCGTATATAACAGCAAAGTTCTTCCTTGAGGTTCATGAGAGAGGCATTACCCTTCAAACCTTCCCTGTAAGACTTTTAAAGCCTGATGGGAGTGTGCCAGTTATAAGAATCCAAGCCATTTTCTCATAGAGCTTTAGGACTGCAGTACTAAACAAACTTATTAGGAATTAAGCCCCACTGAAGACAGTAGAAGGCAATGGATCACACTGAAACTGATTTCTGTAGTTTAAGCATGTCCCTGCCTTTTGGCCCAATCTTATTGGTGCCGCAATCCACTAGAACGAGTGTCGCGGCAGTGCAAGTCACGTTCTGGCTGTCACAAAAGACAACACACCAGAGCATGAGGACTGGTCGCCATCACAAGCAGCAAGTGGCTGGCTCTGCATGCCAGCAGCATCTGGACACCTGCTGGCACAGGTAAGTATGCGCAGTGGGTGGGGATGGTGGGTGGAATGGGGCAGTGATGGGGAGGGGAGGAGGTCAGACTGGGACCAGGAAGGAGTGGTTCAGCAGCAGCAATGAATGCCTAATTTTACACACACACACACACACACACACACACACACACGCTTCAGAGTGTAATCCTAACCTGGATTTAGGCCAGCAAAGTTTGGCTGACACAAAGGCACCGTAAAGCATGTTTGGACCACACTTGGAGTCAGGGAGTATGGCTCATCTCTGTATGCTTGCCTCTCTGACTCCAAGTGTGGTCCAAACATACTTTACGGTGCCTTTGTGTCAGCCAAACTTTGCTGGCCTAACTGTGCTGGCCTAACTCCAGGTTAGGATTGCACTCTCACTCTCCTGACCCCGGTTCATGCAATCGTGTGCTGGTTATAGCTCTGTGGTCTGTGTAGACTGGGTGGCCCAGCATAGGCACACCCCAAGGAGGCCAAACTGTTCTTGAATACAATGGGGACAGCTACATCACTGTGTGGGGCATTAGAGTGCAACGTGGTGTTGTGCCGGAGCAGCCTTCTTGCGCTGGATCAGTGTTATCACCAACGTGCTATAAAGTGAGTCTGCACTGTGGATTCAGCTTAGTTCTGCCAGCGCAGGCTCACACCAAAGGCGTGCCAAAGGCAGGCGGGAGGGGCAATGCCAGAGGGAGAGGGCAGAGGGCAGTCCCGTGGGTGGAGAGGGGGTGAAGATGGAACACAGCTGTTAGGCTGCATCCAAACCCCTGTCCCTGGGCTGGGCGGCCCCAATTTGGGCCAATCCTGGCTGTGTGGGTTTGTGCCTGCTATTTTGCGGGCTCTGATCTGAGCAACCTTATTGGGCTGTGTGTAGCTTAGGGGACGTTCATCTGTTTGGCCTGGGCTAAGCTGCTGCTGCCTCCTAACTTGGTTAGGATACAGCATAGCTCAACCAGCCGGCCTGCTCTAGCGCAGGTTTGAATTGTACCCTTAGTTAGGATCAGGCTGCCGGTCCCTTTCCTTTATCCTTTGTATTACTAGATGTTTACCTGCTAGCTGAGCCCACTCTTGGAACTTTCAATATACAATTACCATTCCATACATAGGAAGACTCAAGAGGAACCTGTTTGGAAGGTAGGATCGATGCCTACAATATCCTGCCATCTAGAGTGGCAGCAGGAGAAGTGTCTCCAATCGATACGTACCTCTGGAGTAAGGGACAGAAGGAAACAGTACCTAGGGAAGAAAGAGAAAACGTAGCCAGAATGCACACCATTTCACTGTTTATGTCATGCGGAATGCATTTTCACCCCTTGTAAAAATTAAAATGTCATGCATTTTCTTGACATCATACATGCCATTTAGCTAGTAAGCAGTCTATTTGCAGATGCAAGGTCTTTAGATCCCGCCTGTGGTTTGTTTACAATTTCAGAATTTAGTCCGCACCTGTACCCTGATTTTGTTTCGCTTTGTTTTGTTTTTAATGTACACTGTACTTTTACATAACTGTTGGTCTGCTGGTCTATGACCGTAATAAAATGAATGAATAAATGAATGAATGAATGAATGAATGCTTGCGGATGCAAAACTTGAGATTTCTGCTGTTAAAGTATTCCAACAATCCATTATTTGTTTCTAAGATGCTGAACAGATGGACACACACACACACACACACACACACACACACACACACACAGAGAGAGAGAGAGAGAGAGAGAGAGAGAGAGAGAGAGAGAGAGAGAGAGTTTTGCTATTATTGATGCCCTTTTGAGAAAGTCACTTAGCATTTTTATTTTATTTTGTACAGATTCCTAGGAGCTTGAAAGAGGAGATAGACAAAGTGCTTCTATTCTTGGCACAGCGGGCCTTTCAGCCAAGGTGAAAAGTCACTTGAACACAAGAATACAGGACTTTCAAAACGGCATGCAGAAATGGGCAAAGAGACTTGCATGCAATTTGGTTTGTTTCCCTAGAACAGTCACAGAGATCAAAGCTTTTGGAGAAGCTTCTTGGTCAAATATTTGTAATCAAAGTGCACTGGAGACACAAAAATCTCTCATCAAAGTTTGCATATCATGCACTTTCCCCCTCAAACATTCCTATAAAATTCTGCTTTAGGCCTATTCCCAGATGCTTAAGGGCAGTGGTGTCATCTACAAATAAGGAATGGGAACGCTGGGCGGGACTTCCGCGGGACTTCCACAGGACTTCCGCGTGATTGGCTGCCCGTCCGTCCCGTTCCACGGCTGCCCTGGCCTCAGGGGGGTGCCTGCTCGCCGGGGGAGATGGGTGGGGGGTGTGCCGGAGCCTGGGCAAGCAGCGGTGGGGCGCACAAACCGGGGGCAGCCCCCCCCCCGAGGCCAGGGCAGCCGCGGAACGAAACGGGCGGGCTGCCAATCATGCAGAAGTCCCGCCCAAGTCCCGCTCAGCGTTCCCGTTCCTTGTTTGTAGATGACACCACTGCTTAAGGGGCATTTAAGGATAGGGGTACCAGATACCAACTGGAACAGAGTGTTTATACGTTTAACTATTGTATTGAAGAGGGAATTTGGGCAGGTGCAGCTCATCATGGGAGGGTTTCAAAAGTTGCACCTGCCCAAATTCCCTCTTCTATACAATGGTTAAAGGGTTAGGCACTCTGTCCCAGTTTGTATCTGGTACCCCTATTTAAGGATAACACAATGTCTGAATGCAGTCAGAAGCACAATGGGTGGGCATGGGGGAACAGGGCCTTCTCTGTCGTGGAATGGAACGCCCTTCAGAGGGAAGCCCGCCTGACTCTGTCTCAGCTTATCTTCAGCGGACAATAACAGTATGTTGATTCCAGTGAGTTTGTGGTACTGTGTGTTCATTAGCTTGATTAAATGCTGTATTTCAACAACGTTGTATTGTGTTTGCCATTTGTATATGTGTGTGGGGTTTTATTCTAATTTTTTAATTAGTTATTAATTATATTTTACATTGGTGTTATTTATTTAATTATTTTTGACTGCTTTACTTCCTCAGGGCCACATGAGTTGTCCTCCTTGGATGTAGCATGTAATGTGCCCCCTCTCGCTCTGTGTGTTTTAAACTGGCCTGAGGGACTGACAAACAGAATGGAACCATGCCAAGTGGACTACTAAGGGTCTTTTGAATTTTGTCCCTCCTGCCGTAGCGTTCCTGATTGTCCTTTCATGTGGCATTTTATTAAGAACAACAACAACAAAAGCTTCCACTGAACATAAATAGAAGCTTTTGTTCGTTTAAAAATAGCATGTTAGACAAAGTGCAATCGAGAGCAAATCCACAGAAAGGGCAAAAACCTAAACTCCCCCAATCCCCCTGCTTGGAGGCCACTCTTGCTTACTTAAAGCAGCAGCAGCAGCAGCAGCAGCAGCAGCAGCAGCAGCAGCAAACCATGTTATGCTTTACCATGATGTGTAGTTTGTTCCAGGTTATTTTTATAACTAGCTTTTATGTACCCGGCTTCGCCTGGGTGTTTATAGGTGCCATCCCTGACCCCCCCACCACTCACCAGGCATACAGATGGCCCGTTTATATGTCCCATCCCTGCCCCCCCACTCTCATGTGTGCCTGGGTGTTTATATGTCCCATCCCTGCTGCTGTACTGTTTCTGTTGCTCTAGATGTAGCAGCTCTGTCTCTCTTATCGTGTAGTCTTTTGTCACACTGCTGTACTGTTTCTGTTGCTCTAGATGTAGCAGCTCTGTGATGTAGCGTTGCAAGTCGTGTTTTTTTCCCCTCAGGTATTTCCTGTGAACGCTGTTGTTTCATCTTTGTAGACTTTGGTTGCACCTGCCCAATTGCCTTACGTTACACAGTGAAAGTAAACTTTCAGAGAGAAAGTAAACTTTCAACAGCCACAGCACCTTGTGCCAACTGTCCACTGCCAAGCAGGGACCGCCCACATGTCCACAGAACACATTTCCCTGGCCCTGTATCGGTTTGCCTGCGGGAAACCTATTTGCTGCTGTTTGTCTTCAACTGTAAAGAGTTCAGTTGCTGCCTGAAGATTCCGCATGTCATTTGCATGTCATTTGCATCTCATCATGACATCATCAGAGCCTCGGAATGCAGTGGCTCAGCCCATAGCCACCCATAGAGAACCACAAATTCGCTTTTACCCGCGCCTGTGGGGGCGCGATCCGTCCCAAAACCGCGCAGCGATGGTCTTGGGGGGCCAAGGCATCCGCGTGCCGAGTTTGGCGCGAATCGGTCCAGGCATTGCGGAGCCTATGTGGAACATACATACATACATACGCTCTTTTTTATATATATAGACTAGCTTTTATGTACCCGGCTTTGCCCGGGTGTTTATATGTCCCATCACTGACCCCCCCCACTAACCAGCCATACAGATGGCCCGTTTATATGTCCCATCCCTGCCCCCTCACTCACATGTGTGCCCGGGTGTTTATATGTCCCATCCCTGACCCCCCCACTCACATGTGTGCCCGGGTGTTTATATGTCCCATCACTGACCCCCCCAGTCACCAGCCATATAGATGGCCCTGTATCGGTTTCCCTGAAGGAAACCTATTTGCGCCCAGGTGTTTATATGTCCCATCCCTGACCGCCCCCCCCCAGTGGTTTTCGGCCACCCCCGGGAGTGTTTTTTTTTTTTGTAAAAAATTACCCAGCGGTGACCGGGTGTTTATTTGTCCCATCCACACTGCTGTACTGTTTCTATTGCTCTAGATGTAGTAGCCCTCTGTTTCATATCCTGTAGTCATTTGTGACGCTGCTGTACTGTTTCTGTTGCTCTAGATGTAGCAGCTCTGTCTCTCTTATCGTGTAGTCTTTTGTCACACTGCTGTACTGTTTCTGTTGCTCTAGATGTAGCAGCTCTGTGACGTAGCGTTGCAAGTCATGTTTTTTTCCCCTCAGGTGTTTCCTGTGTACGCTGTTGTTTCATCTTTGTAGACTTTGGTTGCACCTGCCCAATTGCCTTACGTTACACAGTGAAAGTAAACTTTCAGAGAGAGAGCAACAGCCACAGCACCTTGTGCCAACTGTCCACTGCCAAGCAGGGACCGCCCACATGTCCACAGAACACATTTCCCTGGCCCTGTATCAGTTTGCCTGCGGGAAACCTGTTTGCTGCTGTTTGTCTTCAACTGTACAAAGTTCAGTTGCTGCCTGAAGATTCCGCATGTCATTTGCATGTCATTTGCATCTCATCATGACATCATCAGAGCCTCGGAATGCAGTGACTCAGCCCATAGCCACCCATAGAGAACCACAAATTCACTTGTACCCGCGCCCGTGGGGGCGCGAGCCATTCCAAAACTGCGCAGCGAAGGTCTCGGGGGCCAAGGCACCCGTGTTCCAAGTTTGGTGCACGTCGGTCCAGGCGTTGCGGAGCCTATGTGGAACATACATACATACATACACTCTTTTTTATATATATAGATTGTTCTAGTCTGAGGTCTATTTTTGTTGTAAACTGAGGTATACATTACTTTTGTTACATTACAGGTATACTTCCATATAGAAAAGCCAAGCAAGATAATATAATTTGAAATCAATATACAGGTGTGCCCTGGTATCCACTGATTTGGTAGCCATAGTTTTCAGTTATCCACGGAAACAATGGATATCGGGACCCCTATTAAAAAGATTGGGAACATTACCCAAACCCCTTTTTACCTTGTTGCAGCAAAACCATTGACATTCCCCTATCTTTGAAAAGGCGTCCCCAATATCTACGGCTTCAGGTATCCACAGGGAGGTCCAGAAAGGAGCCTACCAGGGCATGCCTGTATGCAAATAAAAAAGCTGATCTGGCATCCACAGCAACAGCACCACCTCTAATCCTATAATGTCCAAAATGAATGAAGGCTGCCTGCAGTGTGAATGTGTGCTCAAGAAGACTGGGATGCACATAGATTTTTTTCCCCATGCACATGGGTTTCTTCCATCCATAAAAAAGTCAGCTGGTGGAAGAATGAACAGTTGGGTGAGTCAATCGTCAAGGGAAACAGCCTCGAACACTCCCAGCACTTCATACAGCTGTACAACTCTGTACCCCACAACTTGGACTCCCGCCATTGTCAACAGTGTCGGAAGTCTCTGGTCACTCTCTGATGTATCTCCAATACAAGCAAACAGCAGAGCGGGCACCTGCAGGATCAAGATCAAAGTCTGGACGGTGTTGAGCAAAAGGAATTAATTTTGTCATGCTGCACAAATGTCCTCACTCTGATGAGGTATCTTCCCATTGCTTCTCAGCTGTGCATCTGGGCTTCTACAAACAAAACAATTATGAGTCAACCTATCTTTACTGCAGTGGTTCTCAAATGTTTTAGCACCCACGTTTTAGAATGGCAACCTGCCTGGGACCCAACGGAAGTGATGTCATGGCCAGAAGTGCCGTCATTGTGACGTCAGAGCCTGCTGCTTTCCTGAGAATTTCTTAGCAATTTTTAATAGCAAAGTGAATCAGAAAGGGGAAAAAAAGCCTATCTACAACCTGGACACAAGCAAAATAACCACACAGCCTTCTCTCTTTGCAGTGTTCCCATCTTCCCATATTTTCAATGATGGCTGCATTAGGTGCTACATGACCCATGTGAAATTGGGTCCCACGACCTAGTTTGAGAAACAGTGCTTTTCTCCTTTTGACCAAACAATACTGCTTTTGACTTTTTCTTTGCAAAGGGAAAATAGAACAAAAGGAAAGGAAATAGGAAAACCATGCCGTAACTTATAAACTGCCACCAATCAAACATTGGCTAGTACAAATAGGCATTATATATCGATCAACTATAACAACAATGTGCAAGCAAATCACAGTCTAGAATTCTCCAAAGAGTAGGCAGGGCTTCTTCCAAACCAGCCTGAGGGAATTGGTGCCCCCTGTGGCTTCTAGGATTGAGTAACACATCATCAACCACCACTGATCAAGTGTTGCCTCAGGCACACACTTCTATGCAATACCTTTTTGGCAACGAAAGAAAGGCAGGGCAGCCCCATCTCCAGTTTGTTTGCCAAAGAAAGATGCCAGGCTGCTCTGCCATACTTTGTTCTTAATTAAGCCATGTTGACTGCCAATAATAGTTTGGTCTCCTCTGGTGCATAAATACGTAGGACAAAATCCTGCCAAAATTGAGCACTGGTGTCCTTTGGCAGAGTTAACTGCATGCGTATTTCTGTGCTAAACCAATAGAACTGAAAATGGCTTAATTTGGGCTGGATACTATGTTTTATTATTCCGCCTCATGTTCTCCTGAGGAACAGAAGTCAAGAATTCAAGCATTCCTTGGAATTTGGGTCTTCCTCTTTCAAAAGACAAGGCCCCGAGTCCAACTAAATTTACAGTGCAATCCTTTGCATGTCTACTCAGAAGTAAACCTCACTGAGATAATAGAATTCACACCAAAGAAAATATACATAGGATTACAGCCTGTGTCACGGCAGTGTTTAGATTAATGACACCTGAGTTAGGACTAGATATTATATTTGCCTCTCTCCAGTATTTTGGGACCATGCCAGTTTCTCATGACCTCTCAGACTTGAGACTGGTGAGAGGAAGCAGATGTTTGGCATATTTGCACTTATGAAAACCACTTCTCCTCCTCCACCCATTCCAGAAATGAGTGCAAGAAATGAGTATGGAATTGCGTCTTTTTACTTAGGCCAAAGTAAAAGGACCACATCTCAAGCTGATGTAAGTTGGCAAAGACGCATCGATTTGGGCAAGCGATTTATGAAACAGATGACCCCAGAAGAATAGAACTCTTTAAACCTTTTGCTTTAAACGCATGTGTAGACTCCGCTATACAGGGTTAGTTTTTAGGTTTAAGAAGCATGCGGTGAACTGGATTGCAGGAGGAGGTAAGATGTTATAACATTTTGTCCCCATCATGGTTCTGAGCTGGGTCATGTGTCTCCTTTAAATTGAAAAAAGTGCTATTGGCAAATGTTTGTCCTAGTGTGCTGAGGGGTATGCAATCCAGATTGGAGCAGAGGGTGGGGGAATTTGAAAGCCCTGCTTTTTCCACTGTTTCTCTGATCCAATTTGCATGCTCTTCTGCATGCTATTGCTACTATTTTTCAAACAATATTACAGGCCAACACACACATTTAATGTAACATGTGTCTCTATGAAGTTGTGATTGGGAAAACTGGGATAAAGATAATTTTAGAGACTGCAGCAGTAGACAAATAGAACAACAATTGGCTGCCTTTTTTTTAAGAGGGGAAGATTTGTTACAATGGAGGGACAACAGAGAGAGGATTATGCAAATCACAGGTTTATGGAACTTCCAAATGCTAGTTCTCAGTGATGCTCCTTTATTGCCTTGGCAGTAGCAAACATGCCTGTTCTCCTCTGCATCCTGCTCAGCCTAAAAGAATCACATTTCTGCCCCTGCGTTCTATGCTGACAGAACCCAACTAACCCTTCTTGATTCCATGAAGGGGATCACATGTGAGAAATCTCTGTGCCCTAAGAGATTTGATAGGTCTGGCATCCGAAGAAGGCAGTCCGGACGGAAGACAACATATTAGGAGGAAGACATGCTGCATCCCATTTCACGCTAGTAGCAAGATGAAAGGTTTATTGTGCATTGGTTCTGCTGAACTGAAAATGGTCTCCAGCACTCGGCCCATGATGTAAGGCTTCCTAGGGAGCCAACTCTACAGTTCCAGTGTTGGTCTCCACAGTGCATGAGGAAAACTGTCCCAGGGAATGTGAGGAACACACTGTCCATTGTTTGTCTGCCAGATCCCTTTAAATTGTCTGGACTACAACAGCTGGGTGCTCTCCAGGGGAGTTTCTTCTTATTTACCCTTCTGTCCTCTCATCCTGTCCCAGAGCAACATTCTGCGGAGGTGGCTGCCTGCACTTTTCTCTCCCCACCCTTTGGGCTGAGGCAAGAAGTTCAAAAACTGTTTTCCATTTGCTGCTGTACAAAAACGTCCACCCGTAGAACCTCTGTGAACACAAATCTTGTGCAGTTTCTGATTTCTTTTCCAGAGGTTTCCACCCACTCAAGCTGTTTCTTGGCACCATCCCACTGTGGTTAAGTCAAGTTAAGTGTCTAAAAGTAGGGTTATCAGATTCAAACCAGGATATTCTGCCTATATCTTTAACCATTGTGTGTACTAGGGAATTTTGGCAGGTGCAGCTCAACAGGGATTAAAAAACTGCACCTGCCAAAATTCCTTCTTCTAAATATGGTTAAGGGTATAGGCACTCTGCCACAGTTTGAGGGTGCAATCCTACCCTGCGCTGGAATGGCCCAGCCGGCCAGCCAGCGCTATATCCAACACGGGGTGGGGGGAGGCTGGAGCCTCCCGCAGCAAGGGAGCGTGCGCTCCCGTACCGTAGGGGAGGCTCCAGCCTCCCCTATGTGCTACTCGGATCTGCACCCGCTAAATAGCAGGCGCAAATCCGAGGAGACCATGAGGCCCGAATTGAGGCCGCGTGGCCTCTGGAACGGGCTTAGGATGCGGCTGTATGGCTGCTTCCCAAGCCTGCCCACGTCCCGCCTTCCCACCGCCCACCGTCTCCCTCCCTCGCTCAATCCCTGTGCCACCTCAGCACGGAGCCTCCCCTGCACCAGCCATCTTCGGCCGACGCAGGAGAGGCTCACCATCGGCACTCTCAGGCTGACGCTACTCATAGTGTTGGCCTGACAGCACGAGCACCGCCGCGGGTGTGGCGATCAGCACTCCGCCCCTTGCGCTGACGCTATGACGTAACGTCGATGCAAGAGGGACGGTAGGATTGCGCTGCCCATCTGGTAACCCTATCTAAAAGCCCAATCCTATCCATCCCCTCCTCCGCTGGTGCTGCCATACTGACCCGAAACACCCGAAAATGGGTCAAGGGGAGGATGGGCCCTTGGGTGGCCCAGCCTGGGGCGGGTGGTAGTGCCAGGAGCTGGTACTTGGATCTTCACCTCCATCCCTGGGGCCCTGGTCCCAAACCTTAGATTTCTTAGATTTGCACTGCTTATTTCGGTGGCACAGATCCAAGTAGCATTACCTAGAGGAAGGGGTATTGATTCCCCTTGCCCTGGGTTGTGCTGCAGCCTGCCCCAACCCAGTTCTGGATATGGGGCAAGCTTAATCCAGCATGGGTTAATCCAGCATTAATCCAGCATTAGGATTGCACCCTAACTTCACAAGATTGTGTCCAATATGTGCGCTCAATCCAAAAAAACCCTCTTTTCTTTTTAAATACTGAAATTGTGGGTCTTGTGATACTTTTGCTATTTAATTCAGTTATGACATTTCCCAAATGAAAAGTAATGAATTTTTCAAAGATTATGATCTTTATATTTATCTTCTATTTCACAAAGAAAAAGAAACTACAGCTGAACAATGCCCTTCCCTGATTTTCAAGAATTCCTTTTATATTTTCTTTCTAGTATGTAGTACCCCTTGCACTTCCCTTTTCAGTCTGGAATGAAAAATGTTTCTGTAATAATGACATTTTTAGAATTAAGTTTAGAGCCTCCTATTGCTATGGAGCCAGATGCTGCCTCTGAACTTTGATTTCTTGTTCCTTTCCATTATTATTCTGTCTTCAGTGATAAACAGCAATGATTGTTGGCCATCAATAAATATGAATACATATTTGAGAGCACAATCCTAACCTGGCATTAGGCTGGCAGAGTTAGGCCTGCAAAGTTTGGCTGGCACAAGGGCCACCGTGAAGCATGTTTGGACCACTCTCGGAGTCAGGGAGGATGATGGACGCCTGTGTACTGGCCTCTCTGACTCCAAGGGTGGTCCAAACATACTTTACGGTGTCCTTTGTGCTGGCCAAACTTTGCTGGCCTTACCATGCCCGCCTTTCTTTGTGTCCTTTGTGCTGGCTAAACTTTGCTGGCCTTACTGTGCCGGCCTTACTCCAGGTTAGGCTTGCACTCTGAGGGCGCAATCCAACCCAGCGCTGGAATGGCAAGGCCGGCCGGCCAGCGCCATTTCTGATGCTGGGTTGGGGGAGGCTGGAGCCTCCCGCGGCAAGGAACTGTGCGCTCCGCAGCAAGGGAGCGTGTGCTGGAGCCTCCCCAATGCACTCCTCAGATTTGCGCCCGCTAAAGAGTGAACGCAGATCCGAGGAGACCGCGCGGCCCGAATCAGGACTGTGCGGCCTCTCAAATGGGCCTAGGATTCAGCCTTATGGCTGAATCTGAGGCCTGCCCATGTCCATGTCCCGCCCCTGGCTCCCTCCCTCCCTCTAATCCCTGGGCACAGTGTCAGCGCATCTCCCTTGCGCCGGCTGGCTTCAGCTGATGCAAGTAAAGGGAGGTGCTACGCAGGCGCTACAGGGCCGGCGCTGCCAGCAGCACTGGCCCTGTGGTCTTAGTGCCGATGCGGAGCACCCAATCAGCGCCCCTGTGTCAGTGCTAAGCGCACAGCGCTGACTCAACCCCCATTGTGCCGGCGCTGCTCAGGAGGCAGGATTGCGCTGTGAGTTATACAAGAAATAGGGCCCTATTTGAAAGTGCTATGAGAAAAGGGTAACAATGGCATCCTATGGGAAAACTGAGGAACCTGATCCAGAAAAAGCAGATTGGCAAAAACATATTGGAAGAGTATCATTTCTAGAAAACAGTAACACAGATTGGGACAAACAGACAACAATCTCAGCTTCTGTGTTGCCATAAAATATATAATACCCCTGTTTAAGAACATTTTGTTGCATCCTCAAAAGTCAGGGAATGAAAGGTTAGCAGACCTGCAAAACCTTTCAACAGAACATTATACCAGGTCAAAAAACGTTATTGAATACTTTATTTTGGTTGATTTTTGTCCCCCACCCCACCCAATAAAGGGCAGCTAAAGAATTATACTATATTTGTATTATATTATAATATGTAATATTATATAACTGGCCCAGTGAGGGGAGTGGGGATAGGATCCGGCGCTTGGGCTGGATCCTAACCCCCAGCCCCAGTCTGGTTGGCCTTGATCTGGGCTGCTCAGAGTTGCACCAGTGCTTTTGCTGCTTTTGCAGCTCCAAGCAGCCCTTTTTGGGCCACTGCACATTACCTGAAGGAAAGGGAATGTTTTCCCCTTGCCTCCGGTTGCACTGCAGCCAGTCCCAACCAAGGGTTGGATATGGGGTAGGCGTGTCTTTCTACCTATTCCAGCTCAGGGTTTGGATTGTGCTCCCAGTGTCATAAATTTCTAAACATTGGTGAATAGCCTGAAAATGTAGAAGAGATGTCCGATAACACCACAGGGCCATGTTGCTGTTGAAAGCAGAATAAGGCCATGAACCCCACGATACCAGGGGAAAAGGAAGCATGCTGAAGACTCCACACATAGAGGGAAAAGAAAAGGTAATGATCCACACTGTTTACTGGAAAACCAAAGGGTGTTTTCAACATAGTTGTAGAACCTACGTTGTTGGGCTACTGGTACCGGGTGCAAGGGAGTGGCAACAGGATGCAAGCATCTTGTTGTCTCATGCCTCCCTGAGGCATCTGGTTGGGCCGCTGTGAGATTCAGGAAGCTGGACTAGATGGGCCTTTGGCCTGATCCAGCAGGGCTCTTCTTATGTTCTTATGTTAACCCAGCAGTGGGGCAGGCAAAGGGGTTGCAAAACCGTAAGTCCTCTATGACTCCTGACTGAGCCCTGTAAGCGGCCCCTCCCCATGGCCACTGGAATCAGTCTGAGCTATGAAAACAATGTGGTGGAGAAGCCTCTGCGTGGTTTTCACCTTCCCATCTGGTTCCAGTGGCAAAGGGGAGGGGCCACTTACATGGCTCAGTTGGGAGCCGTAAAAGGACTGAGGGACTTATCCCATCGGGCATAGCGTGGGCAGTATGAGCGTAGTGCACTCGCCTGTGTCACGAGAAGTGGCATAATTTAGAGGTTACCTGAAACAGGGCGAGAAGAGGGCAGGCCAGCAATGAAGGTGGGATGGGCAGATCGGGCCCAGGAGGGGAGCCCCTGTGCCAGTCTAGCAAGTATGGACTGACCTTCGAGCCTCCAGGCCCAGGAGTTGGCACTCTGAGTCTAGCGCACATCCGTGCGCTGGCCTCTTCACCTGTCTGACAGCCAGTGATGTCATTCAGGGGGAACGGACCAGAACGGGCGTTCCGGATCCTAATGGGCTCCATGGCTGGTTCCGGGTTCCCGACAAGTGCCAATCAAAAGTGAGTTCCTGTTCCTAAATCATTTGAATGACACCACTGCTGACAGCGCAAACACACTTTACGGCATGTTTGTGACCTGACAGCTGGCACACGGGACTTGTATAAGCCCAAGCAAGCACCCTACAGGAGCTAAGCTTTCTTTGATGTAAGCGGAACTCTGGCACCATTCCTTATTGCATTTTATTTTATTTATTTGATACAGAACATGGCCATGTGGTGATGTTACACTGTTTTTTTGGGTGAAGTCCTTGATAATAAAGATACAATTCTGTAAACAGTTATGCAGCTGTAAAAAGATGTTTTATGCAGGTGCTGATACAGAGGGCTGAGCCTTTGAGCTGCCTGCATCTTTCCTGGAAGTCGAGGGAACTGGCTTCCTTCACTACAGTCCTCAAGAGAATGTCCTCTGGCCAGACCTGCTTGTGAAAGAACATCTGGAGATTTGGACAGCTGTAAAAGGGAGAAGGAAAGATGCTGCTGATGCTGCTGTTTCTATCAGTCAAAAGAAGGAGTTCACATTCCTGTTTTGGCTGTCTAACATAATAATAATCACAATAAAGTGGTCTAATGTTTGGTAACATTTTAAACTTTATGGTTGCTGCTTTAAGCTACCTCAGAATGCCAGGGAGAGGCAACATGATGCAGGCATCTGGTTGGCTTGTGTGCTCCCTTAGGCATCTGGTGGGCCACTGTGAGATACAGGAAGCTGGACTAGACGGGCCTTTGGCCTGATCCAGCAGGGCTCTTCTTATGTTCCCATGCTCTATTAACATGAATAAAAATGTTTATGTAGTGATGACTTCTCTGGGTTTAATTGCAAGGGGAGAATTAAATATGAATGAAGAGGTCTGCTGGTGACTGATTCTGCATTTGTGTCTTTTTTCTGCTATGGTCTTACATTATTTAGTTGTTGGTCTTCTTTGTTTTTTTATTGTGCTTGTTCTATGTTGTTTTTGTGGACTGCTGTCCATCAAGATACGTCAGGCAAAAGCTGATGCTGAAATCTAGTGGTAGTCTTTAAAGCGCTGCAAGATTCTTCATTGTTCTTGCAATAGCAGACAAACAGAGGATGACACCCTTGGACGTTCTAATTGTTGTTTGACCCCCTTGTGGATTACGATGGACAGAATGGCCAATAAATAGTTAGCCATTATCAAAAGAGAGTTCTGAATGTTTTTCAAGCACGCAATGTTGCAGTACATGCTGTCTTATGATGAATATGTAAAGACTTCAGTTAATCATGAGTGGTAGACAAGTTTCTGCAAGCTGGACCCTTTGAGCAGATTACTCCCTGCAATTAACATTAATGCTATTCAACCAAGGGCTCCTTGCCAGAATAAAAACAG
>JAJKFI010039851.1:0-18483 GCA_029204185.1 Lerista edwardsae | reverse complement strand
GACAGTGGAACAGATTGCCACTGGAGGGAGGTGGTGGATTCTCCCTCCCTGGAGACCTTGAAGCAGAGGCTTGACAGGCAGCTGCTGGAGAGGCTCTAGGGCAGTGATGGCGAACCTACGGCACGCATGTCAAAAGGTGACACACTACAACATGTCACAACACACCAGCATTCACCAAGGCCTGACAGAAACTGAGTTTATTTTACTCATTTTTCATTTTTGCAATTAGTTGATGTTTCTTTATAGAATACATAGCACCTCGCATGATTGGACTGCAGTTTTTGTTTAAATAAATGAATATAAGTAATTATTTCTCTTTTGTTGGGGGCGGGGGATTGGCACACCAGCAGAGTCACGTTAAGCACTTCCTTTAGTTTTGACACCCTGGGCCCAAAAGGTTCACCATCACTGCTCTAGTATAGGGCAATGATGGCGAACCTTTTGGGCTCGGTGAGTCAAAACTTTGGCAAATGCTTAGCTTGACTCTGTCGGTGTGTCAAACCCCCCTCCCAACAAGAGAGAAAGTATCCTTTATATTCATTTATTTAAACAAAACAAATATAGTCCACTCATTTGTGGTGCTATGTATTATATAAAAGAAACATCAAATAATTACAAAAAATGAAAAATGAGTAGTATAGAAAAAACCTCAATTTTTTCCAGGTGTTGGTGGATGCTGGTGTAACACCTCAAAAGTTGTGGTGTGTCACCTTTGACACGCGTGTCACAGGTTCGCCATCAATGCTCTAGGGGGATTTCCTGCAACAGGCAGGGGGCTGGACCTTGTGGGTCCCTCCCAACTCTAAGAGTCTATGAAAACTAGAGTGGAGCCTGAACGGCAGTCGTGCCCCCCCCTTACACCTCTGGGTCCATGTGGCAAACTAGTGTGTGTAGGGGGGTGACCAACTGCCCCATTAGGAAGAGTGGGCTCAAGCAGAGTCATGACAGGCACCTGCTGGAGCTGTTCTAGGAGGGTTTCCTGCTACATGCAGAGGGTTGGACTAGATGACCTTGCAGGTCCCTGCAGACTCGATGGTTCTGCGATCTCGGTGGGTCTGGGGTGGAGGCAGGGATGCCCCTGAAGGCTTGAGGCAGCCAGCGCAGAGACAGAGTTGCGGGCAGTCTTGCCCCCCCCCACTTCCACCCTTTCCCCCAAGGAAGGCACGGGGGGGGGCTTTTATGTTGTCTGTCACCCCCATGTCTGCCTTGATGCGGTGGTGACCTTGAGGATCTCCTGGCCGTGCCAGTGTGTGATCTGTGGCGGGGGGGGGGGCGGGGGGGGGGCGGGGCTGGCAGCGGATCAAATGTTGGCTCAGCACTTGCTGCCAGAGGAGCCTCTTTCACTTGGCCCCCACATCAGGGAGGAGCCTCTTTTGGGGGGGGGGCAGAGAGCATTTTGCCCGAACCACACTGTGAAGGCAACATCTGGGCCTGAGAATTGGCCGATCACAAGAAGACTGTAGATTTGTAAAAACCCCACTGGAAAAAAAAATGGTGGTTTAGACGAGCCTGCTTGCTCATGTAAGCCGCCTTGGGCATTTGCTTCAGCATGGGAAAGGCAGGGTATAAATTCTTCAAGTAAATAAATAAAATAAAGTATTTCCAGGGGCCGTGTGCGGCACCACAAGTGCTTTTTTGGTGAGTGGGGGGGGGGGCCGCTGCAGGGAGGGTGGGGAACGCCCCCCATTGGGCCCCGCCACTCCTGGCCCTGCATGGAGTCCTTGTCCAGTTGGGCTGCTCCCCCCCACCCCCGCAGCAGCGGCTCTGGCAGAATCTCAGGCAGCTCGTTCTCCCCGGAGCCTGAAGATGCTGCCAGGATGGAATGTGGGACCTTCTGCTTGTGGGGGTGGGGGGGATGGGGGGGATGACTGCCCCGCTGAGTCACGGCTTCTCCCTGCACGTTGAAATGCAGGAAAAGCCTATTCAGTTGAGAGGCCGTTTGGCCAGAGGCAGTATTGAAACTGCAAGCAGTGAGGGGGTCTGATGTGTGGGTTTTCTTTCCGCCTGTGTAGAATAAAACTTCACATGTGGAAGTGGAGCTCCTGCAGGAGACCCGCCTCCCGTGGCTGCTCAGCCCGCCCCCCCCATCCCTTGCCGTCCCTTTCCCTGCCAGCTGCATATGGGGCTCTTTCTGGTCCTCCCGGCACTGTCTGGCCTCCTCCCACCCAGACTGTTGGTCTAGAACAGCCAATGTTGCATTACCGTTGCACAAAGCGATGCAAAGCCACATCTGAAGTGTTGTGTCCAGTTCTGGCCACCCCTTTTCGAACAGAGCCCAGTGGGATTTTGAAAAGGACAGGAGAGCGCCATCCAAATGTGTACTGGGCTGGGTCACTGACCTCCCTTTAGAGGAAAGGTTGCAGCTTTTGGAGCTCTTCAGTTTCAAAAAAGGGGGGACATGACTGAGACACACAAACTTACAGTAGGCAGGGGGTGGATAGGGTAGATAGAGGGAATCTCTTTTCCCCTCTCACACAACACACAGATGTGGAGACATCCACCAAAGTTGAGTGTCAGGAGTGTTAGAACAACAAAAGAAAATATTTTGCGCTCTATTGAACACAATTTTTTTTATATGATTTTAAAATCATTTTGGTGATTTTAAAAATGGTCAATTTTGTTTTAATAAAGCTAAGCCCAAGCCATTGTCTTCATGGGTGGGTGTGTTCAAGGGTAAATAGGTGGCCTCCAGAATGCCTGGTGCAGGGGAGTGGCAGCGAGATGCAAGTGTCTGGTTGTCTCGTGTGCTCCCTGAGGCATCTGGTGGGCCGCTGAGAGATGCAGGAAGCTGGACTAGAAGCTGGCCAACCCAGCGAGGCCAGTCTAATGTCTGCTCTCATCCAAGCGCCACTGTGTGTGGACCTTCAGCACCTTCAAGCAGGCAGTTTGACTGTTGTGTTCAGGGACAATATAGCAGTTGCTCGGACACCATCTGGGAACGTGGCAGAGATGGCCAGAGTTTAGCTTCCTGCCTGGCGATGGGAGTCCGGCTGAGCCCTGCGTCTGCTCTCCTCCTTCCTAGATTTCCACAGCTTTCCCTTCAGCGCTGGCACGGTTGGCCAGGGAGGGTGGTGGAACAGCCTGACCAGGCACAGCCTCGACACGGGTTGGGGCATTCTTGGGTCGATGCCGCTGGTCCAGATCCACAGCCGCGGACGTGAGTGGCTTCACCACACAGCACAGGGCTGCCTGACTCTGCATGCGGCTGTGCTCTGGGGCACAGCCTTGCACCACAAAGGCCTCCGCACTGGGAGTCTGGCTGGAGGCTGACTGGCCTGCTGGGGTCCCCCTCCCTCCCTCCCTCCCGCCTTCAGGGCTTGTCTCAGTCTGGCTTCCCTCTGTTCCTCTCCACAGGCGACTGCTGCCCTGGCCGGTCAGTCCTGCTGCTGCCCTCCTGGGTCTCCGGCCGGTCCCACCGTCTTCAGGGATGTTGTCCGCTTCACGCCCCGCACCCCCGGCTCTCCGACGCTGCAGGAGGTGGGCTGCCTGATGCCAGTCATCCCCATCCCGCGGCGGGTCCGGTCTTTCCACGGCCCCCACACGACATGCCTGCACTCGGCCTGCGGGCCCGTCAGGACCACACACTTGGTGCGCACCAAGTACAACAACTTTGACCTCTACCTGAAGTCCCGCTGGATGTACGGCTTCATCCGCTTCCTGCTGTACTTCAGCTGCAGCCTCTTCACCTCCATCCTGTGGGTGGCGCTGTCGGTCCTGTTCTGCCTCCAGTACCTCGGCATCAGGGTCTTTCTGCGCTTCCAGTACAAGCTCTCCGTCGTCCTGCTCCTGCTGGGGCGGAGGCGGGTGGACTTCGGCCTCGTGAACGAGCTGCTCATCTACGGCATCCACGTCACCATGCTGCTGGTCGGGGGGCTGGGCTGGTGCTTCATGGTCTTTGTGGACATGTGAATAAAGCGGCGGCTGCATGTGGCCGAGGGCGCATGGCTGGCACCGACCCCGGGGGCGTGTGGAGAGTGTCTCTGTCTCACCTGTCTGCCCTTGGATCAGTGCAAGGGTGTGGACGCCTGAGGGGGGGGGCTGGTTGGGAGTGGGAAGGTTGATGATGAAGGTGAAATGGGCTCCCAGCCCAGGTGTGGAGACACCTGAGATGGGAGTGGGGCAAGCGGGGGAGAAGAGGCCATTGGCACTTCAGTCACAGGCACTTCAGCTTAGCTGTAGTTGGGGATCCAGGCAGTGATGTCATGCAGGGGGTACGCGGGGGTACGCAAGTACCGGTTTCTAGGATTATAGCTGGCCCCGCCCATTCACCCACCCACTCATCGACTCCGCCCCCTGCAACGTTTGAATTTAATGCAGGTTTGAGTTGCCTGCACGTTCTCAGAGCCAGGCAGGCAGCGAGCGGAGCCTTGCCTTGCCACTGAAAAATGAGCTGCTCTGGGGTTTTGGAACTGTTGGGTCACTTTAACATGATGCCAGGCCTCCTTCACATGTTCTGGGGGTGCTGTTGCAACTGTTGGGTGAGTTTAAAATCGTCTGAGGCCTCAAAAAGGGCTTTTTTCATGTCCCTTCCTGCCACGACCTCACTTCCGGCTTATGACGTCACTTCCAGTGGGCGGGTCCCGACACGTGCCAATCAAAAGTGAGTACCTGTTGCTAAATCATTTAGATGACACCACTGGATCCAGGTGAATATTTACGAGAAGAGGCACGGCCTGCCTCTGAACAAAACATTCTCAGAGCGGCTGGGAGAGTAAAAGAAGGGAAGCGTGAAGTGTCTCAACACCAGCACGGCAGGTGTGACTTGAGAGGCTTCGCCCTGGCCTTTAGCTGTGTGCAAGACTGGGAAGCAGCAGAGCATTCCGGCGCTCCGTCACCAGGGCTCCCGGGAGCTCCCCCAGTGCCCACAAGCATTGCCCAGTGCCTGCCGGGAGCCCTTGTGGGCACCAGCGGCTGGGCCTGCCTGTGGTCCGTCCCTGATTTCATTTTGCCACAAACTCCAGGAACATCCGAAGAGCCCGACTGCCGGATCAGGCCCAAGACGGGCTCACCTAGTCCCACATCCTGGCCAGTCGCTGCCTCTGGGAAACCCACAAGCAGGAGAGAAAGAGGCAGGCAGCTCCCATCCCCACTAATGCTCGCCTGCAACTGGAATTCAGAGGCAGCCTATTGTAGACGTCGGAGGTCGTGCCAAAGTAATGGTTACAGCCATGACCCTGTTACATAAGACCATGAACCTGCCCAGTCCTCAGCCCTGCAAGCTAGTGAGCGTCACATCTTGTGGCAGTGAATCCCACAGACTGACTATGCGCTACGTGCAAAAAGCACTTCCTCTTGTCTGTTCTAGACCTCCCGTTTAAGCAGTTTCTGTGAATTGCTTCTGGTTCTAGTATTATGAGAGAGAAAAATCAGAGCCATGCATAATTTCTCAAGCCCCAATCCTGTCTCCCTTACACACCGTTCCCCCTGTGTAGACCTGCCCCAAGCTCAAGACCTGCCAGATGCCTTCTGGGTTGCCCTTTTTGCGCACTCTCCACCCCCATCTCCTGGCTGGCAGCTCAGGCCCTGCCTGTGCACGTGTGGAGGGGCCACTGGGCACCTGATGCTGGGCCTGTGTGCCAGATGGCCTCACTCAGCCACAGGCCGCCAACCTCCCGGAGCGCAGAGTTGTGACTGTGGCTGGGAGACGGCGTGTGAGGTATGTCGGTGTTGTTCTCAGGGTGCCCCACACCGGGGCAGGGACCAGCTTTGCCCCCTGTGTTGTCCTGGGTGTGAGGAGGATGGTCTTTTGAGGGCCAGGAGAGGTTTGCTTACTTTTCCTTTTTAAGACAGATGGGGGGGCAGGAGGTAGATGCCCCCCCTGCACTCGAGGGAGGGGTGGGTAAGCCCCCCCCCCGCAACCGGCCCCTCCAGTGCTGCTCTCTGGGCTTGACTCTTTCCTGCTGTGTTTGCTGCAGCCCTCAGTGGGTGAGCTGGGCCTCGGCAACTGCAAACGCCTCACTCAACCGGCTGAGTCAATCTGGCCTGGATGCCTTTAAAAGGGGACTGGACAGATTTCTGGAGGAAAAGTCCGTCGTGGGCCATGATGGGTGGTGCAACCTCCTTACGTTAATAGTAGGCTACTTCAGAATGCCAGGTGCCGGGGAGTGGCCACAGGGTGCAGGCATCTTGTTGTCTCCTGGGCTCTCTGGGGCACCTGGTGGGCCACTGTGAGATACAGGAAGCTGGACTAGATGGGCCCCCTTTGGCCTGATCCAGCGGGGCTCTTCTTACGTTCTTGTGTGTGTGCATGTCACCCGACTGCATGCATCTAGTGTGAACTGAGCAGGAAAGTGTGCGTGTGTTTGTGTGTGAATGGATCTGCCACCTTTTGACCAAAAGACGTCTGGAGCACTTCTCTGAACTAAAACGAAAGCACTTCTCCCGACAGAGCCCAGCCCCCAGCGTTGCTCAGCAGGGCAGCCCGAGAAGGGAGCTGAGCCAGGCTCCTGTGCCCGAGCCGCGTTCTTCACCCTTGGGGTTGCGACCCACGCCTCAGCCGTGGGGTCCCAGTGAAAAGGGCTGGAGGACCCCTGGGCCTGAGCCCCCCCAGGGAGAGGGAGAGGCCTCTCGCTTGCCCCTGCAGGTGCCCGGAGGAGACAGACAGTGCCCTGGCTCTCGGGTTCTGAGCCACGGTGCTAACTCAGCTTGCTCTGCTGCCGGCTTCAGGCTCAGGCTCTTCTCCTCCCGTAAGAATTTGTGGCTGCCATGAACAGGGCATGAGAGGAGAGATGGGCAGCCTTGGGAAGGGCGGGCTCGCCGGTGGGTCCCCAGGCTCCTGCTTAATTTATTGAACAGGGGTGGTGGCAGAAAAAGGGTGAGGAGCCCTGGCCCCAGGGCATTGTGGGCGCAGCGCTGCAGTACTGCGGACAGGACCCGCTCGGCAGCCCCTGAGGAAGAGCCGCCTGAGGGCTCCGTTGACTCAGGAGGGAAAGCAAGATGGGAGGCCCGGAAGCCGAGCGGAGGAGGCAGCCACAGAGGCTGAAGCTGGGGGCTTATGGGGGGGAAAGTCTGGAGGGCTGCCCCCGGGAAAGAAGTGCTGACCTGGGGGAAACGGCACTATGGACCGAGCTGCACACCTTGGACAGAGGCAGCTGCCAGGCTCTGCCATGCCCAGTTCTTCCAAATAAAAGGGGCACGCAGGACAACTTGGTTTTAAAAAGGGAGGAAATTCACTCATTAGCCACAGCAGGTTTTGAAGCAGCACAAACAGGCATCCAGGCCTGTTGAAGCTGCAGTTCCAATCAACGCTGATCAAACAAGCCTGTTCGTAGATCTCGTGGAACACGTTCGTCGGAGCTTAGATCACCCAATGGGTACAGCAGACTGTCCCTTTTGAAGACGGCCGTGGCTGGAGTCACAATTCCGCCCTGAAAACCCTCTCCGGGCCTTGCTCCTTTGCTCCCGGGCAGCACCTTGTTGAACCTGAGCGGGTGGCACAAATCCCGCCCCTTTGCAGTCTTGAGCCAATTGCCCTGTGCCTGGGGAGCAAGTTGCCTTCGATGGCCGGGACCACGTGCGAGACGCAGGGGACTCTTGCTCAGGCAACCTGAGGAGCTGAAAGCTTGCATGCTTGCCCAGTAGATGCTTGCGCCCTTGGCTAGCTCGTTGCTTAAGGAGAGCATAAGAAGCTGCCCTTCAGTTTGCTGCAAGGAGACCAGCAGGTCGGTCTCTCTCTCTCTCTCTCTCTCTCTCTCTCTCTCTCTCTCTCTCTGTGTGTGTGTGTGTGTGTGTGTGTGTGTGTGTGTGTGTGTGTGTTGCTTGGTAATGAAGTTGGAGGAGGGAAAAGGACAGTGTTGTTTCTGCCTTTTGTGTCGTGTCAAACAGTTTCTGCAGCTCTTGGCCTGAGTGCGAGCAGGAAGGAGAAGAAAGGCCGCCTTTCATTTCTTCACCTGCCAGCTGCGAGCCCTTGGTGTCGCCCCCCCCCCCCGCCCGTGTCCTCCGAAACCACAGCCCCTGCCAAGAAAATGTCACTTGCAGGCAGGGTTTTTGTCCAGTAATCGCCAAAGCTGCCCGCAGGATAATTGGCGATTCTTCTGCTGCGAAAGGCCCCTGGAGAGGAGAGGAGGTGAGCTCTGCCCTGCCTCCTTGACACGCCAAACTGGGCCTCCTCGACAGCTGGAGCTGAGCGTGGAGAGGACGGGCTGGGACAGTCCAGCGGCTGAGCCACGGCCAAAGGATCTCGTCCAGCTTCTCCCTCGTTTACTGCAGGGGCCCGCTGGGAAGTCCAGCAGCAGCAGCAGCAGCAGGGGAGTAACGGCATTTTGCACACGGGGTGGACTGAGGCTGCCTGCAGGATTCCAGCTTACGCAGGGAGGGGAAATGTGTCCAAAAACGCACAAAGAAGGCAAATAAATGGTGGGGGGACACAGAGCCTGTGTCATGGGGGTGGGAAGATGCCTTCCAGAGCCTCAGAAGAGGGGCAGGGACAAGAGCCTCCTTCCGTCTCTTCCTCCCACCCCACTGCAGGAGCCAGCACTCGCTCGGCCGCACACAGTCCTCCTGGTCCGTAGCTGTGGATAACGGAGGTCTCGTTCCGGTTCCTTTGCCACATTTTGTCGCCATGCATTTCCCCAAGTCCTGGTGTGCAGAAGTCCTCCTGGTCCTGCTGGCCGACTTCCTGGGCTGCCCCCTGGTGTTGAGAGGAGGCAAAGCATCATTTCCACACAGTCATTTCAGAAGCTTCCCTCCTTTCTCCCGCCCCCTTTGCCGCTGTTCTTCTCAGCAACCCAGTCCCGGGTGCTGTGGCCTGGCCAGAAATCTGTCCAGTCCCCTTTTAAAGGCACCTAAGCCAGGCAACATCACCACCTCCTGTGGCAAGGAGTTCCACAGATTAACTACCTGCTGGGTAAACAAGCATTCCCTTTTATCTGTTTTAACTCTCCCAACCCTCAGTTTTAGCGGATGCCCCCTGGTTCTGGTGTTTTGAGAGAGGGAAAAGAACATCCCTCTATCGAGTCTATCCCTCCCGTGCATAATTTTGTATGTCTCAGTCATGGTGTGTCGTCGTCGTCCCCCCGGCGCATTCTTTGCAGACTGAAGAGCCCCCTGTGCTGTACCAGGGATGTGCCCCAGCCCAGCCATCGTCTTGGTTGCTCTCTTTGGCTCCTTCAGCAGTGGCGTGGATGTCCTCAAGATGCCCACTGCCCCCCGTCGCCTCTTGGCTGGCAGGCCGAGCTCTGCTGGGTCAGATCCTGCCTCTCGGGTAGCCTGTTTTAGAAGTCTGCCGGCTCACTTGCAGCCTTTCCTTTGCTACCAGGACAGGGGGAGGGACTCCCAGTGCCGGCCTGGGCACTGCCCCAGTGGAGGGGCTTCCTGGGGCATTGGCCTTTGTGGGCATTCGGGGGGGGGGGGATTGGCCCAGCCCTGCCTTTGGGCCTGGCTCGACGTCCACCTCACTCACCGCGTCGAGTCCTAACCCCGTCCCAGGGCTTTCCTTCCTTTTGCAGCCGGCCTTTCAGAGTCCTGGCTCCTGGAGGTCTCCCTGGGGCGAGGGTGTGTGTGTCCCTTGCCCGAGGGTAGGCCCCCAGCAATTGCAGTGGGGTAATGTGGACCTGAATAGATGCTTTCGAATTATGGTGTTGGAGAAGACTCTTGATTGGGTCTCCTGGACTGCCAGGAGATCCAATCGGTCCATCCTCCAGGAAGTCAAGCCTGATTGCTCCCTGGAAGGACAAATCCTGAAGCTGAAGCTCCAATACTTTGGCCACCTCATGAGAAAGGAGGACTCTTTGGAAAAGACCCTCATGCTGGGAAAGATTGAAGGCAAAAGGAGAAGGGGGCGGCAGAGGATGAGATGGCTAGACAGTGTCACCAAAGCGATGAACATGAAATTGGGCGAACTCCGGAAGCTGGTGGAGGACAAGGAGGCCTGGCGTGCTGCGGTCCAGGGGGTTGCAAAGAGTCGGACACGACTTAGCGACTGAACAACAACAACAATGTGGACCTGCGCCACCGAGATTGCTGGAGCAAGTCCAGCTGGGAGTCAACTCAGCCCGACTCAGGTCAGCTTGGAGTCAGCAGGTCTGGCCCAGGAAGGGGTCAGCTATGATGTCCCCCTCCAAGTCCCAATCAGCCCACTGCACCAACACCCCCGCCCCAAGCCGGTTCCACCTCTCCCTGCCCTCGCCTCGCCTCGCCCCTGGGCCGGCTGGAAGCACTGCTGCAACCCCCTTCCGGATGCTTCTGCAACTGGGTGCCAGAGGAGAATGCACTCTGCCCATGCAGCAGGTGTGGGGGTGGGTGGGGAGGGTTGGGCCATTCCTCTGATTGCTGGTGCGTTGGAGTAGACAGGAGGCTCCTGTGTGGATGTGCAAAGGGGTGGCAAGATGGGTGGGCAGGAGTCTGGAGTTTGGACAGGCGCTGAGAGGAAGGCGAGGAGCCAGTTGCACCCAGAGGAGCCTTCACCTGGTGATCCCAGGGAGCCTGCGGAGTGGGTGGGTCGTTCTGGGGCAGATAACGTGAGAACAGGTAACATGCAAGTGTGACTCCAAAGCAGCAGCTGTTCTCACCTGCCTCTGACGGCAGAACTGGGTCCAATGGGGACAGACTGCAAGAGAGGAGATTCCGGCTGGACATCAGGAAGAGTTTCTTGACGATGAGGGCGGTTTGACAGTGTAACAGATTGCCACTGGAGGGAGGTGGTGGATTCTCCCCCATTGGAGACCCACAAGCAGAGGCTTGACAGGCCCCTGCTGGAGCTGCTCTAGGAGGGTTTCCTGCTACACGCAGAGGGTTGGACTAGATGGCCTTGCAGGTCCCTGCAGACTCGATGGTTCTACGATCTCAGTGGGTCTGGGGTGCAGGCAGGAGCCAGGGGTGCCCCTGAAGGCTTGAGGCGGCCAGCGCAGAGACAGAGTTGCGGGCAGTCTTGCCCCCCCACTTCCACCCTTTCCCCCAAGGAAGGCACGGGGGGGGCTCTTATGTTGTCTGTCACCCCCATGTCTGTCTTGATGCGGTGGTGACCTTGACGATCTCCTGGCCGTGCCAGTGTGTGATCTGTGGCGGGGGGGGAGGGGGGAGGAGGGGCTGGCAGCGGATCAAATGTTGGCTCAGCACTTGCTGCATGAGGAGCCTCTTTCGCTTGGCCTGGGAGGCCGCAGAAGAGGTTTGGCAGCTGCTGCGTGGCGGAGCTTGGGGGGCTGCCAGGCCCTGGGTGTGGGGAGGCTCTCCGTGCTGTGGGGATTCCAGGGGCCTCCGAACTGCCCCTCTGGGTACTCCTGCAGACACTGGCCAGGGGGGCAGGCTGGGCATTCCCACCAGCGCCCTCGCCCCCCTGCTGGGACCCTTGGCACCCTTCCCGAGCCGAGAGGGGGCCAGCCGGCTGCATTCCGCGGTTGCCAGGGGACGCTGCAGCCGGGCAACGGTGGCCTTGCCCCCTTCCGCTCGGACAGGGCTGGCTTCATCAATGGCACTTTGTCTTCCCGGCCTCCTCCTCCCTCCCGGGCCTTTGAAGCCTCCTTGCAGACTCGTGGGGGCCGCCCCTTCCCTGCCCCCACTGCCCCACTTCCATAAGGGACTTCCCGTTTTTAAGATTCAAAAGCCGTGTCCCGTATCAAGGTTGAAGGGGACTTAAGAAACTCCATTCTCAAATTCTGCTGCTGCTGCTGCTGCCTCACCATCATTTTTATACTGTTTCCGGTAACCATGGAGTGGTTGGATGGAAAGCAGGATCCTGATCCCTGCATCTCCTGGCAAGTCTACCCACTTCTGTCAGGGTGCAGCTTCCAAGCAGACCCCCAAGTGCCTGAACTGCCCCACATTGCTACTCCCGACCAGAAGACCCCCCCCCCACACACACACACGTGCCGTGATAATCCACATCTGCCTGGCCCTGGGGGGGGGCTCTGTGGCTGGCGGTTCTCACTGTTTGGTCTTTTCTTCAAGCCTGGACCAGCAGCGCCCCAAGGTCATTTGGCACTTGGTGCCCATCAGTTTTTGGCAGCCCCCCCCCCCAAAAAAGGCAAAAAAATTTTCAGGAATAGGAAATGACATGAACGATAATGGCCGGAGAAGAAGCACCTTTAATTGCACTTTTCTCTTTGTCTCGTGGTGGCGCTGTAGGTTAAACCGCTGCTGCTGGGCTTTCTGACTGGAAGGTTGGCAGTTCGAGACCACGTGATGGAGTGAGCTCCCGTTGCTTGTCCCAGCTCCTGCCAACCTAGCAGTTCGAAAGCACCTAAAAATGCGAGTAGATCAATAGGGACCACTTCGGTGGGAAGGGAACGGTGTTCCGTGAGCTACGGCATAGAGTCATGCTGGCCACATAACCACGGAAACTTGTCCTCGGACAAACGCCGGCTCTTCGGCTTAGAAACGGAGATGAGCACCGCCCCCTGCAGTCGGTCACGACTAGACCATTCGGTCGTGGGGAAACCTTTACCTTTACCTTTTTCCCACCAGTGGCCTGGAGAGTCCCCTTGGCATGGATTGTACCTGACCAGGTCCCAGGGACGTCCCTTGAAGGGAGACTGGCTTGTAGGGGCCGGTCGTGGCATTCAGGTGTGTTGCATCCAGAGCCCCCCCCCCCCAAAAAAAAAACTTAGCTTGACTCAGGGTGTCAGAAGTTCCTGGCCATGGCAGGGGTGTGTGGGTCTGGTGAGGAGCTGCAGACATCCTGCTGGGGGCTGGGGTGTGGCTGCCCTGCTCTGGAGCCAGAGACAGGACTTTGGGGCACACGAGTCTGTCCTGCCTGCAGGGTCCGTGTGTTGTTGCTGCTGGGGCTGGCCCGCTGTGGGGTGCAGGGGTGGGTCTGTCCCGCCTCCTTCAGGCAGAGCAGGCTGCAGCTGCAAGCAGGGGGGGGGCTGTTTGCAGGGGTGCTGCCGCCGCTGCCTTTTCCTCCCCCAACTCAGCCAGGCTCAGCCAGCGCCTGTGCCCCAGGACCTTCGGGGGCTTTCAGACAACAGAGCTGCTGACCCCACTGTAGCACTGGTGAAGCACTTCCCTGGCAGGGTCCTGGCAGAATCTGGGCAGCTGTCCCGGCTGTGGCTTCCTTGGCCTGGGAGCATCTGAGTCTGTGCAGCCCCCGCCCCACCAGCTCGGACCTGCTTGGGCCCCCGGGCGTTGGCCCTCCTCAAGGAGGGTTGGAAGCAGTGATGTCACTCAGGGGGAACGGACCAGAACGGGCGTTCCGCATCCTAACGGGCTCCGGGGCTGGTTCTGGGTTCCCGACAAGTGCCAATCCAAAGTGAGTTCCTGTCCCTAAATCATTTGAATGACACCACTGGTTGGAAGCACTTGCTTTGGTGTCGCTGGAGCGTGGATTTGGCCCCAACCCTGAAGGACCTCCCCCGCCCCCTGGCTGCCCAGTGTTTTGCCAGCCTGCAAAGGAGGAGGAGGGCAGGGGACAAGGCCGGGTTCGAAGCTGCACAGTGTCCCAGCTCCAGGCGACCCCTGCCTCCAGGGCTCTCGGCCCTGATGCTTTTTGGCAGGGGCCTGAACTTGTCCCCTGAAGAGGGTATTTTGACGAGGGGGAGGACTGCCTGAGGACAGGCCCCGTCTCCTCTTTCAGCCACCATGCCCGGCTGTCGTTTCCCAAGTGGCTCCGAATTTGGCCCAGACAGGAGTTGAAGCTCCCCTTTCTTGTGGGTTTTCTTTCCACTTTCCAAAGTTACAGGCAGCTGCGTTCGCGGAGAGCAAGGGCCCGACAGCCCCAGCCCCTGGCCCCCCCCGGCTGACCTTCTTATAAGCAACCGTTTGGCGAAGAGGGAGAAAAGCCGTCAAGCCCCTCCAAACCTGATGCGTCACCATCTTTTTTGGCGGGAAATAGATCGCCACACGATTGGACGCCGTTGGAACACAATGCCCAGTAAAGTAACGCACTCTTTGGTACAAATTCAAATTCTGTTTCTTCTGTCTCTTCCTTTTTTCTTCCACTTTTGATGCCCACAATCTCCAGTTTTCTTTCCACTCCCCCTTGTTTTAATAATCCAAAAGTTATACCTAAATTTTTGAAGGATTCCACTGTTGAACATAAGAACATCAGAGGAGCCCCCTGAATCTCTCTAGTCCAGCTTCCTGCATCTCGCAGTGGCCCACCAGGTGCCTCAGGGAGCACACAAGACAACCAGGTACCCGTTACTGTGTGACGAATTCATTTTCTATAAAATCTAAAGACATTCCATATTCTTCCATCTTCGGCTATGCCTACCTTATCAATTTTATCCACTATATTCAGCATATATAATTGTACTTTCTTCTATACTAACATTGCTTGTCCATCCAATCATAAAATAACTGCCAGTACTGAATGGTTTTATCTATATGTTCCTTTGTATTTATTCCTTTTACCAGGTTTTTTCCTCTCTATCCCTTACCTATTCCTTTTATATAAATAAAAACGGTATTAAAAAAAAAAAGACAACGAGATACGCACAAACCAACTAGGTATGTGCATCTCATTACCACCTCTTGTTTCCCAAGGATCTCACCTCTATGTTATTTTCTCTTGGGCAAAGGGTATAACATTGACAGCACAATCCTAGGCAGGTCTACTCAGAATTGAATCTCGTTGTACTGGCTTACTCCCAGGTACCTGTGGATAGGACTGTAGTCTTGCTGTCATTTATCGCTGCTCCTGAGGTTCTGCTGTATTCTTTGGCAACTCCCTTCCGTGCCCACCTCTGACTAGAACGTGCGAGTGGTCGTCTGTGGGCTACTGTTTTCATGGCACTCCCTGTCTCTGTGGCTTCCCTTTCCTGGCCCTTGGCAATTCCTCTTATTTGGGGCTCTGCTTGGCGCATGGCTAGCAGTGGATCTAAGATCAGAACAGAGAGAAATGGGCTCGATGGACGTCCCTGGAGTGTCCCTGGGGGGGGATGTCTGTTAAGCCCCTGAGGAGAGAGTCCAAGCCGATTTGGGGAGCCCTGCGTGTTCAGGCTTGGCCCCGAATCCCACCCCCGAGTGCAGCGGCAGGAGGCAGCCCCCACCCCAGGCTGGGCCTTGCTTCTTGCCCCCCCCCAGCCCACCTGTCTCCTTCTGCCACCCCCCCCTTTGTTTCCAATAATAGCCTCAGACTGGGCTATGGATGTCTTTGGAAATATTCCCTGTCACGCCATCAATCAGATACATATTTACAATCACTCATTAAATCAGAGTGAGCATTCCTTCCTTCCTCCCCGGAATATTAATGCGGCTGAAATCCTGCGTGAATATTCATGAGGGGGGAAAATCAATCTCGGTGCCAGCAGTGATGTCACTCCGGGCTGTAATCAAGCCGGCTGTAAAAAACCGATCGGCTGGGCAGAATCGAGTGCATATTGATCCCATGGTGGTGGTGGTGGTGGTGGGGGGGGGCTGTGCGTGTATGACTTTGGCAGTGCCGGGGCTCAGGACTGTGTCTGGGGCAGGCTCCACAGCACAGGGGTGGTGGCAGCACTCTGGGCTCACTGGGGGTGGGCGGGGGGGCCTCCCTTCCTGGGAAGGGCTTTGGATCAGACGGGGGCCCTTCCTGGAGCTGTGGCCCCCCTCCCACTTGGGGAGCTGGCGAAGGGCCAGAGGGCCAAGGAGCAGGTGGCGACCACAGGCCCGGACTCTGCCTGCTTGGAAGAGGGCAGCCTGCAGGCGGTCAGGTCCCTGCTGAGCACAGCCCCACAGACGCAGGATCTGGACTGCGGTTCTGCTCCGAATGGACTCCCTCTGAAGGAGCAGGTCTGCTCCTTCTGTCCTTGGGGGTTTTCCCAGCCCCACAGCTGCTCCTGGACTCCCAGGGGAGCCTTTGCTCAGCTGCGTTTGAATCGCCCCCTGAGACCATATCTGGGTTCAGAATGCCAGGGACAAGGGAGTGGCCGCAGGATGCAGGCATCTGGTTGTCTCTTGTGCTCCCTGAGGCACCTGGTGGACCACTGTGAGGTACAGGAAGCTGGACTAGGTGGGCCCCCTTGGGCCTGATCCAGCAGGGCTCTTCTTATGTTCTTAGTATCTTATGTTCTTAAGCTATCTGGGCTGCAACATAATGAATTTGCAAGGAATTCCTCCAGATCCAACAGCACACCGAATCCCTCCTCTCACCTACTGAAAGGACCATCTGTTTGAGTGGGTTTTCCACTGAAGCCTCGTGGCTTATCCCCCCAAACCCACACAAAACCAGAAACCACCCCCCCTTCTCCTCCCCATTCTGTAAAAGCTGGTTGAAGCCCCAAGAACCCTGAAATAAAGAACTCTGCGCTCTGGAGCACTTTTCACAGCTTGTGCCATGACCCCAAGAAACGCAGAACTACAGAAAGTACTGTATGAATCTGGGGGGCCCCACCATCAATCCCACCTCCCTCCCCGGGCCCCAATTTATTATTTATTTATTGGAGAGATTTCTACCCCGACTTTCCTCTGCCGGGGCAAATGCCCAAGGCCGCTTACAATTATCGGAGAGGGGAAAAACAAAAAGTGCAGTACATAGAAATAATAAAACAATAAAATAAGCAATAAAAATATACATAAAAACAGGGAAAAAAGAAATAGGGTTTTTTTGGGGGGGGGAAACTATTTACAACGCAAGTTTTGCTGCAGAGTTACAAGAGACGGACCAATCAGCCCTCCCCACACTGATCTCTGTAACCAAATATTGGAGAGAACGGAAAAAGCTGCCCTGAAGCCTGGCACTTGCTGAGAACCTGAGCAGGCCTGGGGCACCACCCCCTGGGGCCTGAAGGGGCGCTCCCGATGCCTCCCCCTTGACCTGGTGGGGCTCCGGTCCAGCGGTCTTCAACCCTCCTCCTTCCGCACAGCTGTGGCCTTGTGACCCCCAGGGCTGTATTATCCATTAGGCTGAGTAGGCTGAAGCCTGGGGGCCCCACAGGGGCCAGGGCGCATCGAGGTGGCATGCCTGGGCATCAGCCTAATGCCTGGCTCTCCGGATTCAGCCTCTGGGGCCTCCCATCCAGCCCACCAACCCCTCATCCGGCAAGAGGCCGCAGCAGAGGCAAGGCTTTTAGGGCTCTCCCACGAGACAAGCCCCACCTCCACTGGGCTGCGCATGGAGGCTGGATCGCTGGGTAGCTTCCATGCAAGCCTGGGTCCCTTGGTGAGTTTTTTTCCCCCTTTTGGGAAATGCAGAAGTGCCTGGCTTTTACGGTATAAGATGGGGGTACCAGCCTGAGCAGTAGTACGCGTGGAAAAAGGATCTCGGTTTAGTGGATGAGCCGAGCTCCAGCCAGCAGCGTTGCACAGCAGCAACGAAGGCGAATGTGATTCTAGACTGCGCACAATGCCGAGACTGGGAGAAGAAATGGTGCCGCCGCAGACCCCACCTGGAATACTGTGTCCAATCCTGGGTGCTACAGGGATAGCGACAAACCGAGGCAGGGCTGGGCGAGGGCAAACCGGATGGTGACGGATCATGGCCTCCTGGAGGCTTCTGAAAGCCGGAAGTGGCTCTCGGAGGCCTCTGCAACGCCCCTCAAGGCCTGGTTCGTGGGGCAATGTGCCCCTTGGCAACAGCGCTGTATTCCCAAGCCAGCAGTGAAGGCCGGTTAAGCCCAGCCCAGCCAGCCGACAGCTCCCCTTTGACCATCACTCTGGTCAGCCCTGAGAACCGTCACTTGTCAGTGGTGCAAGGGCAGCCTCAGGTGCGTGTGGCCTCCTGTTTGCACCCCTTTCCTGCACTCCGAATGTGTACCTGCCTGACACTGACGCATGATGCATGTGGGCACAATCCGAACCTGGAATTAGGCCGACGCAGGCAGCAAAGTTTGGCCGGCACAAGGGACGCCGTGAAGTATGTTCGGACCACTCTTGGAGCCAGAGATGCCAGCGGACAGACGTGCGCCATCCTCCCTGACTGAGAGGGGTCCAAATGCGCTTTGCGGTGGCCCTGGTGCCACCCAAACTTTGCTGGCCTAACTGTGCCGGCCTAGCTCTAGTTTAGGATGCGCCCTGTGTCTGCACCCTCAATTTCCTTGAATGCAGTGGGGGCCCTTGTGGGCAAATGGGGAGCTTCGTCAGGAAAAGGGCTCCCAGGGGGCATGGAGGGTGAGGAGTGCCCACGGACTGGGGCGGGCCAAGGGCCACTCATGCCAGGGCCACCCACTAGGATTCAGGAGGCACGTGTGAATTCAGGGCCCTCTTCCTATGTATGCCCTTTTGACGGTGCCGCCACCGGGAGAGGTGAGGGGGTGGTGGCCAAGAATAGGGCCTTCTTGGTGGTGCCCCCCCCGACTTTGGAATGCCCTCCCCTTAGAATTAAGAACCGCTCCCTCTCTGACAACATTCCGGCGGGGGCTGAAGACATTTTTATTTCAACAAGCTTTTAAATGTTGACAGGCAGGCTGGCATTTTTCTTACATTTTTTAAATTATGGGATCCACGGGGCTTGTTTAAATTTTAACTGTTTTTAAATGTTGTTTTTAATATGTTTTAATTGTGTATTTTGTGGCTGTATTGCCTTTTAAATGTTGTAAGCCGCCTTGCGTGCCTTCGGGCAGAAAGGCGGGGTAGAAATCGAATTAATAATAATAATAATAATAATAATAATAATAATAATAATAATAATAA
>JAJKFI010039849.1:0-18498 GCA_029204185.1 Lerista edwardsae | reverse complement strand
GACAGTGGAACAGATTGCCACTGGAGGGAGGTGGTGGATTCTCCCTCCCTGGAGACCTTGAAGCAGAGGCTTGACAGGCAGCTGCTGGAGAGGCTCTAGGGCAGTGATGGCGAACCTACGGCACGCATGTCAAAAGGTGACACACTACAACATGTCACAACACACCAGCATTCACCAAGGCCTGACAGAAACTGAGTTTATTTTACTCATTTTTCATTTTTGCAATTAGTTGATGTTTCTTTATAGAATACATAGCACCTCGCATGATTGGACTGCAGTTTTTGTTTAAATAAATGAATATAAGTAATTATTTCTCTTTTGTTGGGGGCGGGGGATTGGCACACCAGCAGAGTCACGTTAAGCACTTCCTTTAGTTTTGACACCCTGGGCCCAAAAGGTTCACCATCACTGCTCTAGTATAGGGCAATGATGGCGAACCTTTTGGGCTCGGTGAGTCAAAACTTTGGCAAATGCTTAGCTTGACTCTGTCGGTGTGTCAAACCCCCCTCCCAACAAGAGAGAAAGTATCCTTTATATTCATTTATTTAAACAAAACAAATATAGTCCACTCATTTGTGGTGCTATGTATTATATAAAAGAAACATCAAATAATTACAAAAAATGAAAAATGAGTAGTATAGAAAAAACCTCAATTTTTTCCAGGTGTTGGTGGATGCTGGTGTAACACCTCAAAAGTTGTGGTGTGTCACCTTTGACACGCGTGTCACAGGTTCGCCATCAATGCTCTAGGGGGATTTCCTGCAACAGGCAGGGGGCTGGACCTTGTGGGTCCCTCCCAACTCTAAGAGTCTATGAAAACTAGAGTGGAGCCTGAACGGCAGTCGTGCCCCCCCCCTTACACCTCTGGGTCCATGTGGCAAACTAGTGTGTGTAGGGGGGTGACCAACTGCCCCATTAGGAAGAGTGGGCTCAAGCAGAGTCATGACAGGCACCTGCTGGAGCTGTTCTAGGAGGGTTTCCTGCTACATGCAGAGGGTTGGACTAGATGACCTTGCAGGTCCCTGCAGACTCGATGGTTCTGCGATCTCGGTGGGTCTGGGGTGGAGGCAGGGATGCCCCTGAAGGCTTGAGGCAGCCAGCGCAGAGACAGAGTTGCGGGCAGTCTTGCCCCCCCCCACTTCCACCCTTTCCCCCAAGGAAGGCACGGGGGGGGGCTTTTATGTTGTCTGTCACCCCCATGTCTGCCTTGATGCGGTGGTGACCTTGAGGATCTCCTGGCCGTGCCAGTGTGTGATCTGTGGCGGGGGGGGGGGCGGGGGGGGGGCGGGGCTGGCAGCGGATCAAATGTTGGCTCAGCACTTGCTGCCAGAGGAGCCTCTTTCACTTGGCCCCCACATCAGGGAGGAGCCTCTTTTGGGGGGGGGGCAGAGAGCATTTTGCCCGAACCACACTGTGAAGGCAACATCTGGGCCTGAGAATTGGCCGATCACAAGAAGACTGTAGATTTGTAAAAACCCCACTGGAAAAAAAAATGGTGGTTTAGACGAGCCTGCTTGCTCATGTAAGCCGCCTTGGGCATTTGCTTCAGCATGGGAAAGGCAGGGTATAAATTCTTCAAGTAAATAAATAAAATAAAGTATTTCCAGGGGCCGTGTGCGGCACCACAAGTGCTTTTTTGGTGAGTGGGGGGGGGGGCCGCTGCAGGGAGGGTGGGGAACGCCCCCCATTGGGCCCCGCCACTCCTGGCCCTGCATGGAGTCCTTGTCCAGTTGGGCTGCTCCCCCCCCACCCCCGCAGCAGCGGCTCTGGCAGAATCTCAGGCAGCTCGTTCTCCCCGGAGCCTGAAGATGCTGCCAGGATGGAATGTGGGACCTTCTGCTTGTGGGGGTGGGGGGGATGGGGGGGATGACTGCCCCGCTGAGTCACGGCTTCTCCCTGCACGTTGAAATGCAGGAAAAGCCTATTCAGTTGAGAGGCCGTTTGGCCAGAGGCAGTATTGAAACTGCAAGCAGTGAGGGGGTCTGATGTGTGGGTTTTCTTTCCGCCTGTGTAGAATAAAACTTCACATGTGGAAGTGGAGCTCCTGCAGGAGACCCGCCTCCCGTGGCTGCTCAGCCCCCCCCCCCCAAACCCTTCCCGCCCCTTTCCCTGCCAGCTGCATATGGGGCTCTTTCTGGTCCTCCCGGCACTGTCTGGCCTCCTCCCACCCAGACTGTTGGTCTAGAACAGCCAATGTTGCATTACCGTTGCACAAAGCGATGCAAAGCCACATCTGAAGTGTTGTGTCCAGTTCTGGCCACCCCTTTTCGAACAGAGCCCAGTGGGATTTTGAAAAGGACAGGAGAGCGCCATCCAAATGTGTACTGGGCTGGGTCACTGACCTCCCTTTAGAGGAAAGGTTGCAGCTTTTGGAGCTCTTCAGTTTCAAAAAAGGGGGGACATGACTGAGACACACAAACTTACAGTAGGCAGGGGGTGGATAGGGTAGATAGAGGGAATCTCTTTTCCCCTCTCACACAACACACAGATGTGGAGACATCCACCAAAGTTGAGTGTCAGGAGTGTTAGAACAACAAAAGAAAATATTTTGCGCTCTATTGAACACAATTTTTTTTATATGATTTTAAAATCATTTTGGTGATTTTAAAAATGGTCAATTTTGTTTTAATAAAGCTAAGCCCAAGCCATTGTCTTCATGGGTGGGTGTGTTCAAGGGTAAATAGGTGGCCTCCAGAATGCCTGGTGCAGGGGAGTGGCAGCGAGATGCAAGTGTCTGGTTGTCTCGTGTGCTCCCTGAGGCATCTGGTGGGCCGCTGAGAGATGCAGGAAGCTGGACTAGAAGCTGGCCAACCCAGCGAGGCCAGTCTAATGTCTGCTCTCATCCAAGCGCCACTGTGTGTGGACCTTCAGCACCTTCAAGCAGGCAGTTTGACTGTTGTGTTCAGGGACAATATAGCAGTTGCTCGGACACCATCTGGGAACGTGGCAGAGATGGCCAGAGTTTAGCTTCCTGCCTGGCGATGGGAGTCCGGCTGAGCCCTGCGTCTGCTCTCCTCCTTCCTAGATTTCCACAGCTTTCCCTTCAGCGCTGGCACGGTTGGCCAGGGAGGGTGGTGGAACAGCCTGACCAGGCACAGCCTCGACACGGGTTGGGGCATTCTTGGGTCGATGCCGCTGGTCCAGATCCACAGCCGCGGACGTGAGTGGCTTCACCACACAGCACAGGGCTGCCTGACTCTGCATGCGGCTGTGCTCTGGGGCACAGCCTTGCACCACAAAGGCCTCCGCACTGGGAGTCTGGCTGGAGGCTGACTGGCCTGCTGGGGTCCCCCTCCCTCCCTCCCTCCCGCCTTCAGGGCTTGTCTCAGTCTGGCTTCCCTCTGTTCCTCTCCACAGGCGACTGCTGCCCTGGCCGGTCAGTCCTGCTGCTGCCCTCCTGGGTCTCCGGCCGGTCCCACCGTCTTCAGGGATGTTGTCCGCTTCACGCCCCGCACCCCCGGCTCTCCGACGCTGCAGGAGGTGGGCTGCCTGATGCCAGTCATCCCCATCCCGCGGCGGGTCCGGTCTTTCCACGGCCCCCACACGACATGCCTGCACTCGGCCTGCGGGCCCGTCAGGACCACACACTTGGTGCGCACCAAGTACAACAACTTTGACCTCTACCTGAAGTCCCGCTGGATGTACGGCTTCATCCGCTTCCTGCTGTACTTCAGCTGCAGCCTCTTCACCTCCATCCTGTGGGTGGCGCTGTCGGTCCTGTTCTGCCTCCAGTACCTCGGCATCAGGGTCTTTCTGCGCTTCCAGTACAAGCTCTCCGTCGTCCTGCTCCTGCTGGGGCGGAGGCGGGTGGACTTCGGCCTCGTGAACGAGCTGCTCATCTACGGCATCCACGTCACCATGCTGCTGGTCGGGGGGCTGGGCTGGTGCTTCATGGTCTTTGTGGACATGTGAATAAAGCGGCGGCTGCATGTGGCCGAGGGCGCATGGCTGGCACCGACCCCGGGGGCGTGTGGAGAGTGTCTCTGTCTCACCTGTCTGCCCTTGGATCAGTGCAAGGGTGTGGACGCCTGAGGGGGGGGGCTGGTTGGGAGTGGGAAGGTTGATGATGAAGGTGAAATGGGCTCCCAGCCCAGGTGTGGAGACACCTGAGATGGGAGTGGGGCAAGCGGGGGAGAAGAGGCCATTGGCACTTCAGTCACAGGCACTTCAGCTTAGCTGTAGTTGGGGATCCAGGCAGTGATGTCATGCAGGGGGTACGCGGGGGTACGCAAGTACCGGTTTCTAGGATTATAGCTGGCCCCGCCCATTCACCCACCCACTCATCGACTCCGCCCCCTGCAACGTTTGAATTTAATGCAGGTTTGAGTTGCCTGCACGTTCTCAGAGCCAGGCAGGCAGCGAGCGGAGCCTTGCCTTGCCACTGAAAAATGAGCTGCTCTGGGGTTTTGGAACTGTTGGGTCACTTTAACATGATGCCAGGCCTCCTTCACATGTTCTGGGGGTGCTGTTGCAACTGTTGGGTGAGTTTAAAATCGTCTGAGGCCTCAAAAAGGGCTTTTTTCATGTCCCTTCCTGCCACGACCTCACTTCCGGCTTATGACGTCACTTCCAGTGGGCGGGTCCCGACACGTGCCAATCAAAAGTGAGTACCTGTTGCTAAATCATTTAGATGACACCACTGGATCCAGGTGAATATTTACGAGAAGAGGCACGGCCTGCCTCTGAACAAAACATTCTCAGAGCGGCTGGGAGAGTAAAAGAAGGGAAGCGTGAAGTGTCTCAACACCAGCACGGCAGGTGTGACTTGAGAGGCTTCGCCCTGGCCTTTAGCTGTGTGCAAGACTGGGAAGCAGCAGAGCATTCCGGCGCTCCGTCACCAGGGCTCCCGGGAGCTCCCCCAGTGCCCACAAGCATTGCCCAGTGCCTGCCGGGAGCCCTTGTGGGCACCAGCGGCTGGGCCTGCCTGTGGTCCGTCCCTGATTTCATTTTGCCACAAACTCCAGGAACATCCGAAGAGCCCGACTGCCGGATCAGGCCCAAGACGGGCTCACCTAGTCCCACATCCTGGCCAGTCGCTGCCTCTGGGAAACCCACAAGCAGGAGAGAAAGAGGCAGGCAGCTCCCATCCCCACTAATGCTCGCCTGCAACTGGAATTCAGAGGCAGCCTATTGTAGACGTCGGAGGTCGTGCCAAAGTAATGGTTACAGCCATGACCCTGTTACATAAGACCATGAACCTGCCCAGTCCTCAGCCCTGCAAGCTAGTGAGCGTCACATCTTGTGGCAGTGAATCCCACAGACTGACTATGCGCTACGTGCAAAAAGCACTTCCTCTTGTCTGTTCTAGACCTCCCGTTTAAGCAGTTTCTGTGAATTGCTTCTGGTTCTAGTATTATGAGAGAGAAAAATCAGAGCCATGCATAATTTCTCAAGCCCCAATCCTGTCTCCCTTACACACCGTTCCCCCTGTGTAGACCTGCCCCAAGCTCAAGACCTGCCAGATGCCTTCTGGGTTGCCCTTTTTGCGCACTCTCCACCCCCATCTCCTGGCTGGCAGCTCAGGCCCTGCCTGTGCACGTGTGGAGGGGCCACTGGGCACCTGATGCTGGGCCTGTGTGCCAGATGGCCTCACTCAGCCACAGGCCGCCAACCTCCCGGAGCGCAGAGTTGTGACTGTGGCTGGGAGACGGCGTGTGAGGTATGTCGGTGTTGTTCTCAGGGTGCCCCACACCGGGGCAGGGACCAGCTTTGCCCCCTGTGTTGTCCTGGGTGTGAGGAGGATGGTCTTTTGAGGGCCAGGAGAGGTTTGCTTACTTTTCCTTTTTAAGACAGATGGGGGGGCAGGAGGTAGATGCCCCCCCTGCACTCGAGGGGGGGGTGGGTAAGCCCCCCCCCCCCGCAACCGGCCCCTCCAGTGCTGCTCTCTGGGCTTGACTCTTTCCTGCTGTGTTTGCTGCAGCCCTCAGTGGGTGAGCTGGGCCTCGGCAACTGCAAACGCCTCACTCAACCGGCTGAGTCAATCTGGCCTGGATGCCTTTAAAAGGGGACTGGACAGATTTCTGGAGGAAAAGTCCGTCGTGGGCCATGATGGGTGGTGCAACCTCCTTACGTTAATAGTAGGCTACTTCAGAATGCCAGGTGCCGGGGAGTGGCCACAGGGTGCAGGCATCTTGTTGTCTCCTGGGCTCTCTGGGGCACCTGGTGGGCCACTGTGAGATACAGGAAGCTGGACTAGATGGGCCCCCTTTGGCCTGATCCAGCGGGGCTCTTCTTACGTTCTTGTGTGTGTGCATGTCACCCGACTGCATGCATCTAGTGTGAACTGAGCAGGAAAGTGTGCGTGTGTTTGTGTGTGAATGGATCTGCCACCTTTTGACCAAAAGACGTCTGGAGCACTTCTCTGAACTAAAACGAAAGCACTTCTCCCGACAGAGCCCAGCCCCCAGCGTTGCTCAGCAGGGCAGCCCGAGAAGGGAGCTGAGCCAGGCTCCTGTGCCCGAGCCGCGTTCTTCACCCTTGGGGTTGCGACCCACGCCTCAGCCGTGGGGTCCCAGTGAAAAGGGCTGGAGGACCCCTGGGCCTGAGCCCCCCCCAGGGAGAGGGAGAGGCCTCTCGCTTGCCCCTGCAGGTGCCCGGAGGAGACAGACAGTGCCCTGGCTCTCGGGTTCTGAGCCACGGTGCTAACTCAGCTTGCTCTGCTGCCGGCTTCAGGCTCAGGCTCTTCTCCTCCCGTAAGAATTTGTGGCTGCCATGAACAGGGCATGAGAGGAGAGATGGGCAGCCTTGGGAAGGGCGGGCTCGCCGGTGGGTCCCCAGGCTCCTGCTTAATTTATTGAACAGGGGTGGTGGCAGAAAAAGGGTGAGGAGCCCTGGCCCCAGGGCATTGTGGGCGCAGCGCTGCAGTACTGCGGACAGGACCCGCTCGGCAGCCCCTGAGGAAGAGCCGCCTGAGGGCTCCGTTGACTCAGGAGGGAAAGCAAGATGGGAGGCCCGGAAGCCGAGCGGAGGAGGCAGCCACAGAGGCTGAAGCTGGGGGCTTATGGGGGGGAAAGTCTGGAGGGCTGCCCCCGGGAAAGAAGTGCTGACCTGGGGGAAACGGCACTATGGACCGAGCTGCACACCTTGGACAGAGGCAGCTGCCAGGCTCTGCCATGCCCAGTTCTTCCAAATAAAAGGGGCACGCAGGACAACTTGGTTTTAAAAAGGGAGGAAATTCACTCATTAGCCACAGCAGGTTTTGAAGCAGCACAAACAGGCATCCAGGCCTGTTGAAGCTGCAGTTCCAATCAACGCTGATCAAACAAGCCTGTTCGTAGATCTCGTGGAACACGTTCGTCGGAGCTTAGATCACCCAATGGGTACAGCAGACTGTCCCTTTTGAAGACGGCCGTGGCTGGAGTCACAATTCCGCCCTGAAAACCCTCTCCGGGCCTTGCTCCTTTGCTCCCGGGCAGCACCTTGTTGAACCTGAGCGGGTGGCACAAATCCCGCCCCTTTGCAGTCTTGAGCCAATTGCCCTGTGCCTGGGGAGCAAGTTGCCTTCGATGGCCGGGACCACGTGCGAGACGCAGGGGACTCTTGCTCAGGCAACCTGAGGAGCTGAAAGCTTGCATGCTTGCCCAGTAGATGCTTGCGCCCTTGGCTAGCTCGTTGCTTAAGGAGAGCATAAGAAGCTGCCCTTCAGTTTGCTGCAAGGAGACCAGCAGGTCGGTCTCTCTCTCTCTCTCTCTCTCTCTCTCTCTCTCTCTCTCTCTCTGTGTGTGTGTGTGTGTGTGTGTGTGTGTGTGTGTGTGTGTGTGTTGCTTGGTAATGAAGTTGGAGGAGGGAAAAGGACAGTGTTGTTTCTGCCTTTTGTGTCGTGTCAAACAGTTTCTGCAGCTCTTGGCCTGAGTGCGAGCAGGAAGGAGAAGAAAGGCCGCCTTTCATTTCTTCACCTGCCAGCTGCGAGCCCTTGGTGTCGCCCCCCCCCCCCCCCCGTGTCCTCCGAAACCACAGCCCCTGCCAAGAAAATGTCACTTGCAGGCAGGGTTTTTGTCCAGTAATCGCCAAAGCTGCCCGCAGGATAATTGGCGATTCTTCTGCTGCGAAAGGCCCCTGGAGAGGAGAGGAGGTGAGCTCTGCCCTGCCTCCTTGACACGCCAAACTGGGCCTCCTCGACAGCTGGAGCTGAGCGTGGAGAGGACGGGCTGGGACAGTCCAGCGGCTGAGCCACGGCCAAAGGATCTCGTCCAGCTTCTCCCTCGTTTACTGCAGGGGCCCGCTGGGAAGTCCAGCAGCAGCAGCAGCAGCAGGGGAGTAACGGCATTTTGCACACGGGGTGGACTGAGGCTGCCTGCAGGATTCCAGCTTACGCAGGGAGGGGAAATGTGTCCAAAAACGCACAAAGAAGGCAAATAAATGGTGGGGGGACACAGAGCCTGTGTCATGGGGGTGGGAAGATGCCTTCCAGAGCCTCAGAAGAGGGGCAGGGACAAGAGCCTCCTTCCGTCTCTTCCTCCCACCCCACTGCAGGAGCCAGCACTCGCTCGGCCGCACACAGTCCTCCTGGTCCGTAGCTGTGGATAACGGAGGTCTCGTTCCGGTTCCTTTGCCACATTTTGTCGCCATGCATTTCCCCAAGTCCTGGTGTGCAGAAGTCCTCCTGGTCCTGCTGGCCGACTTCCTGGGCTGCCCCCTGGTGTTGAGAGGAGGCAAAGCATCATTTCCACACAGTCATTTCAGAAGCTTCCCTCCTTTCTCCCGCCCCCTTTGCCGCTGTTCTTCTCAGCAACCCAGTCCCGGGTGCTGTGGCCTGGCCAGAAATCTGTCCAGTCCCCTTTTAAAGGCACCTAAGCCAGGCAACATCACCACCTCCTGTGGCAAGGAGTTCCACAGATTAACTACCTGCTGGGTAAACAAGCATTCCCTTTTATCTGTTTTAACTCTCCCAACCCTCAGTTTTAGCGGATGCCCCCTGGTTCTGGTGTTTTGAGAGAGGGAAAAGAACATCCCTCTATCGAGTCTATCCCTCCCGTGCATAATTTTGTATGTCTCAGTCATGGTGTGTCGTCGTCGTCCCCCCGGCGCATTCTTTGCAGACTGAAGAGCCCCCTGTGCTGTACCAGGGATGTGCCCCAGCCCAGCCATCGTCTTGGTTGCTCTCTTTGGCTCCTTCAGCAGTGGCGTGGATGTCCTCAAGATGCCCACTGCCCCCCGTCGCCTCTTGGCTGGCAGGCCGAGCTCTGCTGGGTCAGATCCTGCCTCTCGGGTAGCCTGTTTTAGAAGTCTGCCGGCTCACTTGCAGCCTTTCCTTTGCTACCAGGACAGGGGGAGGGACTCCCAGTGCCGGCCTGGGCACTGCCCCAGTGGAGGGGCTTCCTGGGGCATTGGCCTTTGTGGGCATTCGGGGGGGGGGGGATTGGCCCAGCCCTGCCTTTGGGCCTGGCTCGACGTCCACCTCACTCACCGCGTCGAGTCCTAACCCCGTCCCAGGGCTTTCCTTCCTTTTGCAGCCGGCCTTTCAGAGTCCTGGCTCCTGGAGGTCTCCCTGGGGCGAGGGTGTGTGTGTCCCTTGCCCGAGGGTAGGCCCCCAGCAATTGCAGTGGGGTAATGTGGACCTGAATAGATGCTTTCGAATTATGGTGTTGGAGAAGACTCTTGATTGGGTCTCCTGGACTGCCAGGAGATCCAATCGGTCCATCCTCCAGGAAGTCAAGCCTGATTGCTCCCTGGAAGGACAAATCCTGAAGCTGAAGCTCCAATACTTTGGCCACCTCATGAGAAAGGAGGACTCTTTGGAAAAGACCCTCATGCTGGGAAAGATTGAAGGCAAAAGGAGAAGGGGGGCGGCAGAGGATGAGATGGCTAGACAGTGTCACCAAAGCGATGAACATGAAATTGGGCGAACTCCGGAAGCTGGTGGAGGACAAGGAGGCCTGGCGTGCTGCGGTCCAGGGGGTTGCAAAGAGTCGGACACGACTTAGCGACTGAACAACAACAACAATGTGGACCTGCGCCACCGAGATTGCTGGAGCAAGTCCAGCTGGGAGTCAACTCAGCCCGACTCAGGTCAGCTTGGAGTCAGCAGGTCTGGCCCAGGAAGGGGTCAGCTATGATGTCCCCCTCCAAGTCCCAATCAGCCCACTGCACCAACACCCCCGCCCCAAGCCGGTTCCACCTCTCCCTGCCCTCGCCTCGCCTCGCCCCTGGGCCGGCTGGAAGCACTGCTGCAACCCCCTTCCGGATGCTTCTGCAACTGGGTGCCAGAGGAGAATGCACTCTGCCCATGCAGCAGGTGTGGGGGTGGGTGGGGAGGGTTGGGCCATTCCTCTGATTGCTGGTGCGTTGGAGTAGACAGGAGGCTCCTGTGTGGATGTGCAAAGGGGTGGCAAGATGGGTGGGCAGGAGTCTGGAGTTTGGACAGGCGCTGAGAGGAAGGCGAGGAGCCAGTTGCACCCAGAGGAGCCTTCACCTGGTGATCCCAGGGAGCCTGCGGAGTGGGTGGGTCGTTCTGGGGCAGATAACGTGAGAACAGGTAACATGCAAGTGTGACTCCAAAGCAGCAGCTGTTCTCACCTGCCTCTGACGGCAGAACTGGGTCCAATGGGGACAGACTGCAAGAGAGGAGATTCCGGCTGGACATCAGGAAGAGTTTCTTGACGATGAGGGCGGTTTGACAGTGTAACAGATTGCCACTGGAGGGAGGTGGTGGATTCTCCCCCATTGGAGACCCACAAGCAGAGGCTTGACAGGCCCCTGCTGGAGCTGCTCTAGGAGGGTTTCCTGCTACACGCAGAGGGTTGGACTAGATGGCCTTGCAGGTCCCTGCAGACTCGATGGTTCTACGATCTCAGTGGGTCTGGGGTGCAGGCAGGAGCCAGGGGTGCCCCTGAAGGCTTGAGGCGGCCAGCGCAGAGACAGAGTTGCGGGCAGTCTTGCCCCCCCACTTCCACCCTTTCCCCCAAGGAAGGCACGGGGGGGGCTCTTATGTTGTCTGTCACCCCCATGTCTGTCTTGATGCGGTGGTGACCTTGACGATCTCCTGGCCGTGCCAGTGTGTGATCTGTGGCGGGGGGGGGAGGGGGGAGGAGGGGCTGGCAGCGGATCAAATGTTGGCTCAGCACTTGCTGCATGAGGAGCCTCTTTCGCTTGGCCTGGGAGGCCGCAGAAGAGGTTTGGCAGCTGCTGCGTGGCGGAGCTTGGGGGGCTGCCAGGCCCTGGGTGTGGGGAGGCTCTCCGTGCTGTGGGGATTCCAGGGGCCTCCGAACTGCCCCTCTGGGTACTCCTGCAGACACTGGCCAGGGGGGCAGGCTGGGCATTCCCACCAGCGCCCTCGCCCCCCTGCTGGGACCCTTGGCACCCTTCCCGAGCCGAGAGGGGGCCAGCCGGCTGCATTCCGCGGTTGCCAGGGGACGCTGCAGCCGGGCAACGGTGGCCTTGCCCCCTTCCGCTCGGACAGGGCTGGCTTCATCAATGGCACTTTGTCTTCCCGGCCTCCTCCTCCCTCCCGGGCCTTTGAAGCCTCCTTGCAGACTCGTGGGGGCCGCCCCTTCCCTGCCCCCACTGCCCCACTTCCATAAGGGACTTCCCGTTTTTAAGATTCAAAAGCCGTGTCCCGTATCAAGGTTGAAGGGGACTTAAGAAACTCCATTCTCAAATTCTGCTGCTGCTGCTGCTGCCTCACCATCATTTTTATACTGTTTCCGGTAACCATGGAGTGGTTGGATGGAAAGCAGGATCCTGATCCCTGCATCTCCTGGCAAGTCTACCCACTTCTGTCAGGGTGCAGCTTCCAAGCAGACCCCCAAGTGCCTGAACTGCCCCACATTGCTACTCCCGACCAGAAGACCCCCCCCCCCACACACACACACGTGCCGTGATAATCCACATCTGCCTGGCCCTGGGGGGGGGGCTCTGTGGCTGGCGGTTCTCACTGTTTGGTCTTTTCTTCAAGCCTGGACCAGCAGCGCCCCAAGGTCATTTGGCACTTGGTGCCCATCAGTTTTTGGCAGCCCCCCCCCCCAAAAAAGGCAAAAAAATTTTCAGGAATAGGAAATGACATGAACGATAATGGCCGGAGAAGAAGCACCTTTAATTGCACTTTTCTCTTTGTCTCGTGGTGGCGCTGTAGGTTAAACCGCTGCTGCTGGGCTTTCTGACTGGAAGGTTGGCAGTTCGAGACCACGTGATGGAGTGAGCTCCCGTTGCTTGTCCCAGCTCCTGCCAACCTAGCAGTTCGAAAGCACCTAAAAATGCGAGTAGATCAATAGGGACCACTTCGGTGGGAAGGGAACGGTGTTCCGTGAGCTACGGCATAGAGTCATGCTGGCCACATAACCACGGAAACTTGTCCTCGGACAAACGCCGGCTCTTCGGCTTAGAAACGGAGATGAGCACCGCCCCCTGCAGTCGGTCACGACTAGACCATTCGGTCGTGGGGAAACCTTTACCTTTACCTTTTTCCCACCAGTGGCCTGGAGAGTCCCCTTGGCATGGATTGTACCTGACCAGGTCCCAGGGACGTCCCTTGAAGGGAGACTGGCTTGTAGGGGCCGGTCGTGGCATTCAGGTGTGTTGCATCCAGAGCCCCCCCCCCCCAAAAAAAAAACTTAGCTTGACTCAGGGTGTCAGAAGTTCCTGGCCATGGCAGGGGTGTGTGGGTCTGGTGAGGAGCTGCAGACATCCTGCTGGGGGCTGGGGTGTGGCTGCCCTGCTCTGGAGCCAGAGACAGGACTTTGGGGCACACGAGTCTGTCCTGCCTGCAGGGTCCGTGTGTTGTTGCTGCTGGGGCTGGCCCGCTGTGGGGTGCAGGGGTGGGTCTGTCCCGCCTCCTTCAGGCAGAGCAGGCTGCAGCTGCAAGCAGGGGGGGGGGCTGTTTGCAGGGGTGCTGCCGCCGCTGCCTTTTCCTCCCCCAACTCAGCCAGGCTCAGCCAGCGCCTGTGCCCCAGGACCTTCGGGGGCTTTCAGACAACAGAGCTGCTGACCCCACTGTAGCACTGGTGAAGCACTTCCCTGGCAGGGTCCTGGCAGAATCTGGGCAGCTGTCCCGGCTGTGGCTTCCTTGGCCTGGGAGCATCTGAGTCTGTGCAGCCCCCGCCCCACCAGCTCGGACCTGCTTGGGCCCCCGGGCGTTGGCCCTCCTCAAGGAGGGTTGGAAGCAGTGATGTCACTCAGGGGGAACGGACCAGAACGGGCGTTCCGCATCCTAACGGGCTCCGGGGCTGGTTCTGGGTTCCCGACAAGTGCCAATCCAAAGTGAGTTCCTGTCCCTAAATCATTTGAATGACACCACTGGTTGGAAGCACTTGCTTTGGTGTCGCTGGAGCGTGGATTTGGCCCCAACCCTGAAGGACCTCCCCCGCCCCCTGGCTGCCCAGTGTTTTGCCAGCCTGCAAAGGAGGAGGAGGGCAGGGGACAAGGCCGGGTTCGAAGCTGCACAGTGTCCCAGCTCCAGGCGACCCCTGCCTCCAGGGCTCTCGGCCCTGATGCTTTTTGGCAGGGGCCTGAACTTGTCCCCTGAAGAGGGTATTTTGACGAGGGGGAGGACTGCCTGAGGACAGGCCCCGTCTCCTCTTTCAGCCACCATGCCCGGCTGTCGTTTCCCAAGTGGCTCCGAATTTGGCCCAGACAGGAGTTGAAGCTCCCCTTTCTTGTGGGTTTTCTTTCCACTTTCCAAAGTTACAGGCAGCTGCGTTCGCGGAGAGCAAGGGCCCGACAGCCCCAGCCCCTGGCCCCCCCCCCGGCTGACCTTCTTATAAGCAACCGTTTGGCGAAGAGGGAGAAAAGCCGTCAAGCCCCTCCAAACCTGATGCGTCACCATCTTTTTTGGCGGGAAATAGATCGCCACACGATTGGACGCCGTTGGAACACAATGCCCAGTAAAGTAACGCACTCTTTGGTACAAATTCAAATTCTGTTTCTTCTGTCTCTTCCTTTTTTCTTCCACTTTTGATGCCCACAATCTCCAGTTTTCTTTCCACTCCCCCTTGTTTTAATAATCCAAAAGTTATACCTAAATTTTTGAAGGATTCCACTGTTGAACATAAGAACATCAGAGGAGCCCCCTGAATCTCTCTAGTCCAGCTTCCTGCATCTCGCAGTGGCCCACCAGGTGCCTCAGGGAGCACACAAGACAACCAGGTACCCGTTACTGTGTGACGAATTCATTTTCTATAAAATCTAAAGACATTCCATATTCTTCCATCTTCGGCTATGCCTACCTTATCAATTTTATCCACTATATTCAGCATATATAATTGTACTTTCTTCTATACTAACATTGCTTGTCCATCCAATCATAAAATAACTGCCAGTACTGAATGGTTTTATCTATATGTTCCTTTGTATTTATTCCTTTTACCAGGTTTTTTCCTCTCTATCCCTTACCTATTCCTTTTATATAAATAAAAACGGTATTAAAAAAAAAAAGACAACGAGATACGCACAAACCAACTAGGTATGTGCATCTCATTACCACCTCTTGTTTCCCAAGGATCTCACCTCTATGTTATTTTCTCTTGGGCAAAGGGTATAACATTGACAGCACAATCCTAGGCAGGTCTACTCAGAATTGAATCTCGTTGTACTGGCTTACTCCCAGGTACCTGTGGATAGGACTGTAGTCTTGCTGTCATTTATCGCTGCTCCTGAGGTTCTGCTGTATTCTTTGGCAACTCCCTTCCGTGCCCACCTCTGACTAGAACGTGCGAGTGGTCGTCTGTGGGCTACTGTTTTCATGGCACTCCCTGTCTCTGTGGCTTCCCTTTCCTGGCCCTTGGCAATTCCTCTTATTTGGGGCTCTGCTTGGCGCATGGCTAGCAGTGGATCTAAGATCAGAACAGAGAGAAATGGGCTCGATGGACGTCCCTGGAGTGTCCCTGGGGGGGGATGTCTGTTAAGCCCCTGAGGAGAGAGTCCAAGCCGATTTGGGGAGCCCTGCGTGTTCAGGCTTGGCCCCGAATCCCACCCCCGAGTGCAGCGGCAGGAGGCAGCCCCCACCCCAGGCTGGGCCTTGCTTCTTGCCCCCCCCCCAGCCCACCTGTCTCCTTCTGCCACCCCCCCCTTTGTTTCCAATAATAGCCTCAGACTGGGCTATGGATGTCTTTGGAAATATTCCCTGTCACGCCATCAATCAGATACATATTTACAATCACTCATTAAATCAGAGTGAGCATTCCTTCCTTCCTCCCCGGAATATTAATGCGGCTGAAATCCTGCGTGAATATTCATGAGGGGGGGAAAATCAATCTCGGTGCCAGCAGTGATGTCACTCCGGGCTGTAATCAAGCCGGCTGTAAAAAACCGATCGGCTGGGCAGAATCGAGTGCATATTGATCCCATGGTGGTGGTGGTGGTGGTGGGGGGGGGCTGTGCGTGTATGACTTTGGCAGTGCCGGGGCTCAGGACTGTGTCTGGGGCAGGCTCCACAGCACAGGGGTGGTGGCAGCACTCTGGGCTCACTGGGGGTGGGCGGGGGGGCCTCCCTTCCTGGGAAGGGCTTTGGATCAGACGGGGGCCCTTCCTGGAGCTGTGGCCCCCCTCCCACTTGGGGAGCTGGCGAAGGGCCAGAGGGCCAAGGAGCAGGTGGCGACCACAGGCCCGGACTCTGCCTGCTTGGAAGAGGGCAGCCTGCAGGCGGTCAGGTCCCTGCTGAGCACAGCCCCACAGACGCAGGATCTGGACTGCGGTTCTGCTCCGAATGGACTCCCTCTGAAGGAGCAGGTCTGCTCCTTCTGTCCTTGGGGGTTTTCCCAGCCCCACAGCTGCTCCTGGACTCCCAGGGGAGCCTTTGCTCAGCTGCGTTTGAATCGCCCCCTGAGACCATATCTGGGTTCAGAATGCCAGGGACAAGGGAGTGGCCGCAGGATGCAGGCATCTGGTTGTCTCTTGTGCTCCCTGAGGCACCTGGTGGACCACTGTGAGGTACAGGAAGCTGGACTAGGTGGGCCCCCTTGGGCCTGATCCAGCAGGGCTCTTCTTATGTTCTTAGTATCTTATGTTCTTAAGCTATCTGGGCTGCAACATAATGAATTTGCAAGGAATTCCTCCAGATCCAACAGCACACCGAATCCCTCCTCTCACCTACTGAAAGGACCATCTGTTTGAGTGGGTTTTCCACTGAAGCCTCGTGGCTTATCCCCCCAAACCCACACAAAACCAGAAACCACCCCCCCTTCTCCTCCCCATTCTGTAAAAGCTGGTTGAAGCCCCAAGAACCCTGAAATAAAGAACTCTGCGCTCTGGAGCACTTTTCACAGCTTGTGCCATGACCCCAAGAAACGCAGAACTACAGAAAGTACTGTATGAATCTGGGGGGCCCCACCATCAATCCCACCTCCCTCCCCGGGCCCCAATTTATTATTTATTTATTGGAGAGATTTCTACCCCGACTTTCCTCTGCCGGGGCAAATGCCCAAGGCCGCTTACAATTATCGGAGAGGGGAAAAACAAAAAGTGCAGTACATAGAAATAATAAAACAATAAAATAAGCAATAAAAATATACATAAAAACAGGGAAAAAAGAAATAGGGTTTTTTTGGGGGGGGGAAACTATTTACAACGCAAGTTTTGCTGCAGAGTTACAAGAGACGGACCAATCAGCCCTCCCCACACTGATCTCTGTAACCAAATATTGGAGAGAACGGAAAAAGCTGCCCTGAAGCCTGGCACTTGCTGAGAACCTGAGCAGGCCTGGGGCACCACCCCCTGGGGCCTGAAGGGGCGCTCCCGATGCCTCCCCCTTGACCTGGTGGGGCTCCGGTCCAGCGGTCTTCAACCCTCCTCCTTCCGCACAGCTGTGGCCTTGTGACCCCCAGGGCTGTATTATCCATTAGGCTGAGTAGGCTGAAGCCTGGGGGCCCCACAGGGGCCAGGGCGCATCGAGGTGGCATGCCTGGGCATCAGCCTAATGCCTGGCTCTCCGGATTCAGCCTCTGGGGCCTCCCATCCAGCCCACCAACCCCTCATCCGGCAAGAGGCCGCAGCAGAGGCAAGGCTTTTAGGGCTCTCCCACGAGACAAGCCCCACCTCCACTGGGCTGCGCATGGAGGCTGGATCGCTGGGTAGCTTCCATGCAAGCCTGGGTCCCTTGGTGAGTTTTTTTCCCCCTTTTGGGAAATGCAGAAGTGCCTGGCTTTTACGGTATAAGATGGGGGTACCAGCCTGAGCAGTAGTACGCGTGGAAAAAGGATCTCGGTTTAGTGGATGAGCCGAGCTCCAGCCAGCAGCGTTGCACAGCAGCAACGAAGGCGAATGTGATTCTAGACTGCGCACAATGCCGAGACTGGGAGAAGAAATGGTGCCGCCGCAGACCCCACCTGGAATACTGTGTCCAATCCTGGGTGCTACAGGGATAGCGACAAACCGAGGCAGGGCTGGGCGAGGGCAAACCGGATGGTGACGGATCATGGCCTCCTGGAGGCTTCTGAAAGCCGGAAGTGGCTCTCGGAGGCCTCTGCAACGCCCCTCAAGGCCTGGTTCGTGGGGCAATGTGCCCCTTGGCAACAGCGCTGTATTCCCAAGCCAGCAGTGAAGGCCGGTTAAGCCCAGCCCAGCCAGCCGACAGCTCCCCTTTGACCATCACTCTGGTCAGCCCTGAGAACCGTCACTTGTCAGTGGTGCAAGGGCAGCCTCAGGTGCGTGTGGCCTCCTGTTTGCACCCCTTTCCTGCACTCCGAATGTGTACCTGCCTGACACTGACGCATGATGCATGTGGGCACAATCCGAACCTGGAATTAGGCCGACGCAGGCAGCAAAGTTTGGCCGGCACAAGGGACGCCGTGAAGTATGTTCGGACCACTCTTGGAGCCAGAGATGCCAGCGGACAGACGTGCGCCATCCTCCCTGACTGAGAGGGGTCCAAATGCGCTTTGCGGTGGCCCTGGTGCCACCCAAACTTTGCTGGCCTAACTGTGCCGGCCTAGCTCTAGTTTAGGATGCGCCCTGTGTCTGCACCCTCAATTTCCTTGAATGCAGTGGGGGCCCTTGTGGGCAAATGGGGAGCTTCGTCAGGAAAAGGGCTCCCAGGGGGCATGGAGGGTGAGGAGTGCCCACGGACTGGGGCGGGCCAAGGGCCACTCATGCCAGGGCCACCCACTAGGATTCAGGAGGCACGTGTGAATTCAGGGCCCTCTTCCTATGTATGCCCTTTTGACGGTGCCGCCACCGGGAGAGGTGAGGGGGTGGTGGCCAAGAATAGGGCCTTCTTGGTGGTGCCCCCCCCGACTTTGGAATGCCCTCCCCTTAGAATTAAGAACCGCTCCCTCTCTGACAACATTCCGGCGGGGGCTGAAGACATTTTTATTTCAACAAGCTTTTAAATGTTGACAGGCAGGCTGGCATTTTTCTTACATTTTTTAAATTATGGGATCCACGGGGCTTGTTTAAATTTTAACTGTTTTTAAATGTTGTTTTTAATATGTTTTAATTGTGTATTTTGTGGCTGTATTGCCTTTTAAATGTTGTAAGCCGCCTTGCGTGCCTTCGGGCAGAAAGGCGGGGTAGAAATCGAATTAATAATAATAATAATAATAATAATAATAATAATAATAATAATAATAA
>JAJKFI010039848.1:2680-13241 GCA_029204185.1 Lerista edwardsae | reverse complement strand
CAATCCCACAATCCTTAGAGAAAAACCATTCTTCCTATAACACAACAACGAGAGTCTGGAGGCCACCGAAAGCAGACTTGGCCCTGTCAAGGCAGACTCTGAATACTGTCAAAGACAAGCTGGGGGCGGGGAGTATTGATCCGGGAGCCGCTCCTGGGGTCAGGGCTGGTTTGCCCACCCGGCTGGGAGCGTTTTTCTGGAGGGGCGTGTTGTGCCCCTGTGGTCAGAGGAGGGCGGTGGGGGCCTGGGGTGTCCCGTAAAAGCAGGGGCCGTCGGGGGGGGGGGCTGGTTGCTTTTGCCCGGTCCTTGCACAAGGACTGTTGGCAAATGTGGCTGAAAGAGTGTTAAAGAGTCAGGAGGGGACCTGGGAGTTCATCCGGCCCAGCCCTCCAGCTGTGATCTCTCCCCCAGACGGCCTCCAGCGTCTCTGCGGTGTCTGGGAGGAGGGGGGCTGTGCCCCGGTGGAGTCCTTGGCCCTTTCTCCAAATGCTCCTCTTCCCGGCTCATTCCCATCAGCCTCCCTCCCCGAGGTGGGGTCTTCCTCTCTCTCTCTCTCTCTGCACTTGCAGGCTGGCCTGTTCCGTTGCGCGAGATGAAAAGTAGTCTCTGGAGGGTGCCGGGGGTTTGGCCCCGGGGGGGTGGGGGTGCGCTCGCCTGCCGAGGCCCTTGTCTCTGGCTGGGTAGGAAATGGAGAGCTAGTTGAGGGGGCATTCGTATGGTGAGAGTCTCCAGGGGCCCCCTCAAAAGGGGTGCAGGCTGGGTGTCTGCGTGGGGTGCTGGCTGAGAGGGGCGGGGTGGCCACCCTGGGGCTTGCCCACAGCATCCTCCTCCTCCTCCTCGCGCACATGGTGTGAAGCACTCTGCAGCAGTTGTGGGTCGCCTGTGTGTGTGTGTGTGTGTCCCCGGCCACGGGAAGAGCAGAGCTGCTTCTCTTGGGGGAAGCCAGCCCAGAGGCATGTCCTGTGTGCGGGAAGTTCTGCCCCCCCCACCAGGGAGCTCGCCCAGCCCTCACACTCCTCCCTCCTGTGCTGCCATCTCGGATGGCGCGGGTCAGAGCACATTTTCAGCCCAGCCGGCCCATCTCCTGGCTGCAGAAGAGCTTTGTATTGGGGAGATCTGGGGTTTGGGGCTCGCTCGGGGCCTCGCACTGATGCGCAGGGAAAACCAGGCTCAGCTTTTATTTGGCCCCGAGGGTTCTGACAACGCTATCTGCATTTCCTTTAATTTGTGGGATTTCTAGTAAATGGGTTTAAAATTATGCCTGGGCACAGGGCCAGGGACATCTGAATGGGGCACAGTGGAAAGGAAAACAAGCGGGCATTGGGAAGGCTTTGTTTTCCCTGCTCTCCGGGTGCTGGCAGGATTAGGGGGGGGGAGGAGCGAGAGACTTTGCACTCAGCCAGTTGGGGGGGGGGGCTCCTTGGCACTGCTTAGTTCCTGCCTGAAATTGCCCTCCCCCCCCCCCACAACTGGAGATGGCCTCCCCTGGCCTCTGCAGAGTGAAAGTGTGTGTGTGGGGGGGGGTCACAGGACCCTGTGCGGCTGGTGCTGATCTGGCTGTGAATGCTCCTCCGCGCCCAGAAGCTCTGGCCGAGCCTGGAGGGCCAGTGGGGAGAGCACCCCCCCACCCCACCCCCGGCTCCAGGCTGCGTTCTCCCCCCCCCCCTCCGTGGAGCCCAGCAGACGATTCTCCCAGCGGCCTTCTGCAAGGAGAGGCACTCCGGACCGGCTTCCCCGACTCTTTGGCCTCCAGGGCTGTGTCTGTGTCCGCTGTTGCCCCCCCCCCCCAAGCTGCGCTTCCCAGGCAGGCAGGCAGACCCACGGAGCAGGAGGCACCCCGGAATCCGTGCCCAGCCGGTCTAGGGCCTTGGGAGAGGCCTTCTGGAGGGAGACCAGGGGTTCCGGGCCTGTGGGGCTCTGAGCACCTTGGCCTGGCCAGTGGAAGGAGTCCTGACCCCCCTCGGGAAAGGGGGGGCAGGTCGATGGAAAAGGCTGCGGGGGAGATGTGGGCGGTGGGGGCTGGCCAGGGCCGGAGGAGACGGGGTGGTCCTGCGAGACGAGTTAGGAAGTGGGTGGCAGCCAAGGGTGCCGGGGGGGGGTCGTAAGTGTCCCCCGGGGACTGGCAGGAGTTCTGCTTCCACAGTTCCTGGTCCCAGTCCTGGCCCCTGCCTTGCAGCGAGGCGCGTGGGGGCGCTTCCAGTGCTGGCCCCGGGCCCAAGTGTGCAGAAGCCCTGCTTTCTTTTGAGCCTGGGAGTTCTCTGTGTCCTGAGGGTGGAGCCCAATGGCAGCGGTCTGGGAACGGGGGCACCTTTCATGGCCCTGCAGTTCCAGGGGTGCCCAAAGCTCTTCCTGGCGGATGACGGCACTCGCACCGGTCCCTGTAGCAAGCAGAGGGGCGACAGGCAAAGGTGACTTTGCTGGAGTTGGTTCCCTTCCGAACGGGCCTCCCCCAAGCTCAGCCGGGTGCGTGTTGTGTGGCCCCTTCCTCAGACGCTGGGGGGAGGCATAAGAACATAAGAACATAAGAAGAGCCCTGCTGGATCAGGCCAAAGGCCCATCCAGTCCAGCTTCCTGCATCTCACAGTGGCCCACCAGATGCCTCAGGGAGCACACAAGACAACCAGATGCCTGCATCCTGTTGCCACTCCCTTGCGCCTGGCATTCAGAGATAGCCTAATACTAGAACATAAGAACATAAGGAGAGCCCCTATGCTGGATCAGGCCAAAGGCCCATCTAGTCCAGCTTCCTGTATCTCACAGCGGCCCACCAGGTGCCCCAGGGAGGCATGAGACAACAAGACGCTTGCATCCCGTTGCCACTCCCTTGCACCCGGTACCAGTAGCCCACCACCTTTGTAAGGAGGTTGCACAACCCATCATTGCCTATAGCCCACGATGGACCTTTCCTCCAGAAATCCGTCCAATCCCCTCTTAAAGGCATCAAGACCAGATGCCATCACCACCTCCTGTGGCAGAGAGTTCCACAGATTAACTATCCACTGGGTAAAAAAGTACTTCCTTTCATCTGTTTTAACTCTCCCAACCCTCAGCTTTAGCGGATGCCCCCTGCTTCTGGTGCTGTGAGAGAGGGAAAAGAACATCCCTCCATCGACTCTATCCCTTCCATGCATAATTTTGTATGTCTCAATCATGCCCCCCCTCAGGCGCGCAGCATATTCGCGTGCTGGGGGTGGGGGGCAAAGGGGTTGGAGCCGCTGGAATGGGAGATCAATCAATCAATCTCTAGTATTTATATACCGCTTTTCAACACAAAGTTCACAAAGCGGTTTACAGGCAAATAGTAACGTTAAAGTGAAATGGCTCCCTGTCCCAAAAGGGCTCACAATCTAAAAAAAAGGCAGACCACCAGCAACAGCCACGAGAAAGACACTGCGCTGGGGTGAAGAGGGACAGTTGCTCTCCCCCTGCTAAATATAAGAGGACACCACTTGGAAAAGTGCCCCTTGCCCAGTTAGCAGGGATGCAGCCCCCTCCCCCTTTCTGAACACAAGACGTCGCCTCAGGGACAATTGTCGTCCTATCCTGCCAGGACAGGAGTTGAAAGGCCTCTTCTGGAGCATCTTTTCAGCCGCCTTTGCCAGAAGCCCTGATGAGCACTTTGCGTGGGGAGACGGGAGACTGCAGTGGGGAGGGCACTCTGCACATGCTCCACAGCAGTTTTCTTCCTGCTTTCGGACCGGCTTCCCCGAGTCAGACCTGTGGTGGGAAAGAGGCCCCTGAACTCAGCCTCGGTGTGACCTTTTGGCCCCAAGGAAGCCTTTGCGGGGGGGGGGGTGCGGGAGACGGAAAGAACGCACAAGGAGAGCTTGCAAGTGTAATAATGGAGGGGAGGAGGGGTGGGGGGAACCTTTTGGGGGAAGAGTTTCTGGACGGAGGAGGGAGGGACGACAGCCACAAAGGACTGATTGTTGTGCCGGGCGAGTGGAATGTGTGCTGGGAGGAGGTGCCCAGGAGTGGAGGCCCGGGGAGGAGGACGACGACGTGCTGCGGCCTGAAATATTTTGGGGGGAATCGCACTGAGAGCCCACTGTGCTTTTTTGGGGGGGGGAGGCTCTGCCCCTCAGAGGCTCTTTCCAGCATCAGCTGCTTTCTCCTGCAGAATTCTGTGCCGCGGATCCTGTGACGAACTTTGGGCGCCTGAGTCGTGGCTCCAGGAAAGCGGACCCGGCTCAGTTCCGTGGTCCGTGCTGGGCAGTGCAGAGACGCGTCTTGGACCTGCCCGGCCAGCCACACAGCTTTAGCCCCCCCACACACACACCCCAGTTCCAGCTCCCCTTCGAACCCGGATTGGCCTGGCCTGGCTGGCCGTGCTGCTGGTGGGGGCTGCTGGACTGCCCTCCCCCACCTGCCCGGGAGTGCCCCCCCCGAGAGTGCAGGGGGGCCTTCCAAGGTTGGTGTGGATGAAGGGCCAGCTCGGGAGCATCAAGAGCCCCGCTGGGTCAGGGCAGGAGGGCCCGCCTAGCTCAGGTTCCTGCATCCCACAGTGGCCCACCAGCTGCCTCGGGGGGGGGGGAGCACACAGGACAGCAGCCCTCAGCAAATGATGCACGGGACGGATAAAGTGGCTGGAGGGAGCTGCTTTTGCCTCTCGCACAAAACCTGAACCGGGGGACGTCCGCTCAGATTGAGAGTAAGGAGAGTGAGAAGGGAGAAGAGGAAAAAGGCTTTTGCCCAGCGGGCAATTAAGCTGTGGAACCCCTTGCCACAGGAGGTGGTGATGGCATCCGGCCTGGATGCCTTTGAAAGGGGACTGGGCAGATTTCTGGAGGGAAGGTCCCGCGCAGGCCACAGGCCGTGATGGTTAGTGCAGCCTCCTTACTCTAGAGTCGGGCTGCCTCGGAGTGCCGGTTGCAGGGCAGTGGCAACAAGATCTGGTTGTCTCGTGTGCTCCCTGAGGCATCTGGTGGGCCGCTGTGGGATGCAGGAGGCTGGGCTGGGGGGGCCTTGGGCCGTCCTCTTGCGTTCTTGCCGCCTGTCGCCGCTCCTTGGCGTTCTGAGCTGTCCTGTCCTGAAACCAGCAGGTTGCCCAGACCCAGCCTGGCCTCTCACTCGGGACGGGCGTTTCCTCCCCTCTTCAGGGCATCTGGGCAGGGCTGGCGTGGAGTGAGAAGCCGGAGGAAGGCCGGCTTGGCAGCTGTGTGGGCGGGGGGCGGGGGGGGGGGCTCAGCCAGGGGCAGCCGGGCCTGTGAGGACCCCCAGTGAGGGCATCTGGCCTGCCGGGACTGGGTCTGTGTCCTGTGCCGTTGGGATGGAAGCTGTGCTTGAAGCCTTCGGGTCTCCGCCTCCAGCGTCCTGCTTGCGCCGGGAGTTGGTGGCTCTGGGACACGGGAGGGGGTTGGGTGGGCAAAGTGTGTGTCGCCCCCCCCCCCCGGCAGTGGGTTTTGTGAGAGGAATATTGTGTTCAGTTGTGGTCGCCGCATCTCAAAAAGGACATAGTGGACCTGGAGAAGGTGCAGAAGAGAGCGACAAAAATGATTACGGGGCTGGGGCACCTCCCTTATGAAGAAAAACTGCAGCGTTTGGGGCTCTTCAGTCTAGAAAAAAGGCGCCTGAGGGGGGACATGATCAAGACATACAAAATTATGCACGGAAGGGACAGAGTCGATAGAGGGATGTTCTTTTCCCTCTCTCAAAACACCAGAACCAGGGGGCATCCGCTAAAACTGAGGGTTGGGAGAGTTAGAACAGATAAAAGGAAGTACTTTTTTACCCAGCGGGCCGTTAATCTGTGGAACTCCTTGCCACAGGAGGTGGTGATGGCATCTGGTCTGGATGCCTTGAAGAGGGGATTGGACGGATTTCTGGAGGAAAGGTCCATCGTGGGCTATAGGCAATGATGGATTGTGCAACCTCCTTACATTGGTGGTGGGCTACTTCAGAGCACCGGGTGCAAGGGAGAGGCAACAGGATCCCAGCATCTTGTTGTCTCGTGCCTTCCTGGGGCACCTGGTGGGCCGCTGTGAGATACAGGAGGCTGGACTAGGTGGGCCTTGGGCCTGATCCAGCAATGGGGCTCTTCTTATGTTCTTATGAGAGGATTGCTGCAGGGGTGGGTGCCGCAGACCCCCTCTGGCACCCAGGAGCTGTCGCGCCACGGCCGGGCCACTAGCGGCGGCTGAGCAGGGCAGGGGGCGCGGGTGTGTATGTGTCTTTGGCACTAATCCTGTTGCGGGTCCTGCGTTGGAGCTGGGGCAGGACCCAGCACCCTGACAGCGCCGCGCTGCCTCCTTCCCTGCCAGAGTGCGCCTGCCTGCCTGCCTGCCTGCCGCTGCATTTTTTTCCAAAGCCGCCTCTGTTACATCAGACCTCGGCAGCCTGCCTGGTGTGCGCGCGTGTGTGTGTTCCTTCCTGCTGACTCACGGCGCCGGCTGCTGGGGGGGGGGAAGCTGCCTGTCACCGAGGCCGCTCCGCCATGCTGGGCGAGGCACTGAACTCCCCCCCCCCACGGCCAGTCTGCCGCTTGCCTTCTCTCCTCTGCTTGAGACCTGGGGCGGAGGGGAGTGAGCCCTGCAGCTTTTGCTAATAATAATAATAATAATAATAATAATAATAATAATGGCTGTTAATAAGTGACGATGTGCTTCCCAGCAGCTTCCTGCTTTCTGGTGCGTTCTCGTCAGGATGGGTGCGAATCCGTGGGGGTGGGAGGAGGGCAGTCTGTGGCCGTCCCAGCACTGGAAAGTGGGGTTGGCATCTCCTCGGTGGGGGGGGGGCTTTTCATTGGGCGCCTGCATTCTAGCACACCGGTTGACTTGCGGCTTTTGGGCGCGACTGACTCCCTCCCCGGGCTTTGAAAGAGCTCTTCCTCCGCGCTGCGTTCTTGGAGGATCTGAGGATCGTGGAATAATTAAGGTGCACCCAAAGGGTACCCCCCCACACACACACACATCTTCCCTGGCCTGCATGGTTCTGCTGTTGGAGACGGTCAGATCCCGTCAAGGAGGAAGTGGGGATTCTCTGTCCGGCCCCCCCTCCCGCCTGCTCTGTGTTGCCCTGAGATTCGGCTGGGCAGTCCTTGCGGGCATCTCTCGGTGGCTGCTTTTGGCATTCTGGGCCCCTTTTCCCCAGTTCAGCCCCCCCCCCCCGCTGCCTCGTCTCCCAGGACCAAACCCGGCACTTGCCCAGTTGCGGTGGCGCCTGGTGAGTCGGGGGGGGGGCAAATTCTGAAGTTTCTGCAAAGTAGACCCGGCACCCCGAGGGTCGTGACATCACGCCAGGGTGTGAAGTGCGGCTGGGCCTGCGCTAGCCACCATTTTGACAGCCGTGGGTGCCGACTGCCTCCCCCTGGGGGAAGGGCGGCCCACCTAGAGGGCCCACTGGTGGGGTCCAGCCGGTTTCCTGAGGCCCACACAGGCCGTGAGTGGTCATGTGGGGCCTCTGCCGGCCTCAGAAAACCCTCCAGACAGCTCCGGTGGGGGTCAGAGCTTGGGAGGCGGCCCTAATCCGTGGGTTTGAATACACGCAGATTTTTGGTTACCGGGGGGGGGGATTCTGGGAAGGGCTATCAAGGGCCCTCCGTACTCTGAGCGCACAGAAGCGTAATATAGAGACTGCTCTTCTCTCGCCTCCGTACCAACTTCCCTCCGTTCTCCTCTGGGTGGTCTTTATGCAAAGTGAATGTAGTGGCCTGCAGACCCACAGAACGGCCTTCTGGAGATTGAGGCTGATTCCTGGGAGCCGGCAGGCCACCCATAGGACAAAACGGCACAGATCTGTGCTTGAAGAACACACGCGAATTTTTGTCTGTTCGGAAAGAATTAATTCTGAGCGCTTCGGACGTGGCTTGGCCACGTCACCGCTTAATGGCAGGGTTTTTGCGAGGATAACGGGGGGGTTGAGCGAATGACACTTGGGCCTCCTTCGAAGGAAGGGACTCAAATTTGGGCATGATTGATTGGTGGAAGGAAGGGTCACAAATGTGAACATAAATGCCTAGGAATTGAGCCCGTTGCAAAGTGAGGGGGATTGTGCCTTAAGGATTGTGCCTTCTCTTCATAGAAGAGTTGGAAGGGACCCACAAGGTCATCTAGTCCAACCCCCTGCCTTTAGCAGGAAATCCTCCTAGATAGAGCATCTCCAGCAGGTGCCTGTCGCACCTCTGCTTGAGGGTTGAGCCTCTGCCCACTCTTCCTAATGGGGCACTTGGTTCCTAAATATAATAGGTAGGAAGGAAGGAAGGGAGTCGGTCTAACTGTATTTTTGTGCTGGGCTGCAAATTGTCTCATGCCTGCCATAGGTCATAAGAACATAAGAAAAAGCCCTGCTGGATCAGGCCAAAGGCCCACCTAGTCCAGCTTCCTGTATCTCACAGTGTCCCACCAGATGCCTCAGGGAGCACACAAGACAGCCAAATACTCGTGTCCTGATGTGTTTCCTGCATCTGGCATTTTAAAGTGGATTATTATTACCCTTGTCTCAGCAGTAGTTGGCTGAAAGTTTTGGAATTATCCAAACTCTCAGCCAATTGCCGGTGAGGAGAAGGGCTGGAACAAGTGGAAGCTGTTGTAAAGCATCTCTGGGCCGCAGCCCCCCCCCCCCCCAGCAGCCTCTGGATAAAATAACCAGTTTGAAACTAGAAACTTGAACATTTTTTCCCACCCTTTACCGGTGAACTTAAAAAGGACAGGAAAGGAAAAGTGGGATGAAATTATATATACGTGACAAAAATATGACATACAGCGACGGCCAAACAAAACAGAGATAAATCCAGCCACAAGGCAGCCATGCCTGCAGGTAGGTGTGTGTGTGTGTGTGTGTGTCTTGCCTGAGTGGAGACACAATTGAGACGTATAAAATAAGCATGGGATTGTTAGAATGATGTTCTTTTCCCTTCTTCATAATACCAGAACCAGGAGACATCCACTCAAATTGAGTGTTGAGATTGTGAGAACAGATAAAAGGACATTTTTTTTTACCCAATTTGTAATTCATCTGTGGAACTCCTTGCCACAGGAAGTGGTGATGGCATCCGGCCTAGGTGCTTTTAAAAGGAGACTGGACAGATTTCTGGAGGAAAAGTCCGTCGTAGGCTACAGGCCATGATGGTTAGTGCAACCTCTTTACTTTAGAGTTAGGCTGCCTCGGAGTGCCAGATGCAGGGGAGTGGCAACGAGATGCAAGCATCTTGTTGTCTACTGAGCTCCCTGAGGCACCTGGTGAGATACAGGAATGGTCTAGATTGGCCTGATCCAGTGTTCTTCCTATGTTCTACCTCAAGGCTGCATTGTGGCCGCATCGGTGCTGGAAAGAGGGACAGGATCGGGCCCTTAGCTTGTCACACAGAAATCTTAAATTGATTAATGCAATTAAGTCTCTTAATTCTTCTTTTTTTCTGTGTGGGTCTGTCCCATTGGCCTCCAGTTTGCCCCCACTCATGCCAGTGGCAGCAGCATTGAGAGGGCGGGCATCCATCCGGGCACTGAATGCAGTTGCCCCCCCCCCCGCACTCCCTTGCTGTGGATGGGTCGCCCCCCACCTGTTCTTCTGCAACCGTGTATGCTAGCCTGCTGCTAGGGCCTTGGAGAGATTTGGAGATCCTTGGGGCAGAGGGGAAGAAAGAGCTCCCTCCCTGGGGGAAGCTTGCCTTGCCCCCCCCCATGCCAACTTTGTGTGGCCCACTGGAGATGCACCTGTGCGTCCCTGCTGTGGGGTGTGGAAGCACACAAGCTGCAGTGTGCCAGAAAGCCCTGGAGAGAAGCAGGGTTTTGCAATCATTTGAGCAGCGACAGCAGTCTTTGCCCCAAAGAGACTACAATCTGAAGAGATGAGTGTGGCTGTGGAAGCTATGGGGTGGTCGCAAGCAGTCTCTGGGGGAGGGAGGGAGCCGTTGACTTCAGTACGAGGGGTCTGCCATGTCTCAATATATGTGCTGTATAGATAAGAGACGTGTAAAATTATTCAGGGGTTGGATAGAGAGGGCGGCAGGATATTCTTCCTCCCCTCGCACAACCCCAGAACCAGGGAACATCCACTAAAGCTGAGTGGCGGAAGGACTGAAACAGACAAAAGGAGTATTTCTTTAATCGGTGGAACTCCTTGCCACAGGGTGTGGTGGTGGCAGCGGTGGCGTCTGCCCTGGGTGCCTTGAAAAGGGGACTGGGCACATGGATGGATCAAAGTCCATTAGAGGTTATGGGCCTCTGAGGGGCAGAGGCTGCCTCTGGGTTTAGAAGCAGGCAATGGGATGCGGGCAGCCTGGGTGCCACAGTTTTGTGTCTCGGGTGCTCCCTGAGGCGTCTGGTGGGCCGCTGTGAGATACAGGAAGCCGGACTGGACGTGCCCTGGGCCTGATCCAGCACAGGGGCTCTGCGGATGTCCTTTTGGCCGGGTGGTCTCAGGAGCGGGTGGGGTGGAACTGGGGGAGGGGCAACAGGAGCCTGCCCGGCTGTGAGCCCAGGGGTGAAAGGGGGGCCGCCCGCCTCCCTCCCTCCCTGCTTGGGGGTTGGGGAGGAGAGCGCCTGGTTGGCAGCGAGGAACGAGCGCGGTGTGCCTTTTGGGGGGGGGGTCTTACTTCTGGTGCGTCCTGGCAGCGCTGCCCTCC
>JAJKFI010039847.1:2678-13257 GCA_029204185.1 Lerista edwardsae | reverse complement strand
CAATCCCACAATCCTTAGAGAAAAACCATTCTTCCTATAACACAACAACGAGAGTCTGGAGGCCACCGAAAGCAGACTTGGCCCTGTCAAGGCAGACTCTGAATACTGTCAAAGACAAGCTGGGGGCGGGGAGTATTGATCCGGGAGCCGCTCCTGGGGTCAGGGCTGGTTTGCCCACCCGGCTGGGAGCGTTTTTCTGGAGGGGCGTGTTGTGCCCCTGTGGTCAGAGGAGGGCGGTGGGGGCCTGGGGTGTCCCGTAAAAGCAGGGGCCGTCGGGGGGGGGGGCTGGTTGCTTTTGCCCGGTCCTTGCACAAGGACTGTTGGCAAATGTGGCTGAAAGAGTGTTAAAGAGTCAGGAGGGGACCTGGGAGTTCATCCGGCCCAGCCCTCCAGCTGTGATCTCTCCCCCAGACGGCCTCCAGCGTCTCTGCGGTGTCTGGGAGGAGGGGGGCTGTGCCCCGGTGGAGTCCTTGGCCCTTTCTCCAAATGCTCCTCTTCCCGGCTCATTCCCATCAGCCTCCCTCCCCGAGGTGGGGTCTTCCTCTCTCTCTCTCTCTCTGCACTTGCAGGCTGGCCTGTTCCGTTGCGCGAGATGAAAAGTAGTCTCTGGAGGGTGCCGGGGGTTTGGCCCCGGGGGGGGTGGGGGTGCGCTCGCCTGCCGAGGCCCTTGTCTCTGGCTGGGTAGGAAATGGAGAGCTAGTTGAGGGGGCATTCGTATGGTGAGAGTCTCCAGGGGCCCCCTCAAAAGGGGTGCAGGCTGGGTGTCTGCGTGGGGTGCTGGCTGAGAGGGGCGGGGTGGCCACCCTGGGGCTTGCCCACAGCATCCTCCTCCTCCTCCTCGCGCACATGGTGTGAAGCACTCTGCAGCAGTTGTGGGTCGCCTGTGTGTGTGTGTGTGTGTCCCCGGCCACGGGAAGAGCAGAGCTGCTTCTCTTGGGGGAAGCCAGCCCAGAGGCATGTCCTGTGTGCGGGAAGTTCTGCCCCCCCCCACCAGGGAGCTCGCCCAGCCCTCACACTCCTCCCTCCTGTGCTGCCATCTCGGATGGCGCGGGTCAGAGCACATTTTCAGCCCAGCCGGCCCATCTCCTGGCTGCAGAAGAGCTTTGTATTGGGGAGATCTGGGGTTTGGGGCTCGCTCGGGGCCTCGCACTGATGCGCAGGGAAAACCAGGCTCAGCTTTTATTTGGCCCCGAGGGTTCTGACAACGCTATCTGCATTTCCTTTAATTTGTGGGATTTCTAGTAAATGGGTTTAAAATTATGCCTGGGCACAGGGCCAGGGACATCTGAATGGGGCACAGTGGAAAGGAAAACAAGCGGGCATTGGGAAGGCTTTGTTTTCCCTGCTCTCCGGGTGCTGGCAGGATTAGGGGGGGGGGAGGAGCGAGAGACTTTGCACTCAGCCAGTTGGGGGGGGGGGCTCCTTGGCACTGCTTAGTTCCTGCCTGAAATTGCCCTCCCCCCCCCCACAACTGGAGATGGCCTCCCCTGGCCTCTGCAGAGTGAAAGTGTGTGTGTGGGGGGGGGTCACAGGACCCTGTGCGGCTGGTGCTGATCTGGCTGTGAATGCTCCTCCGCGCCCAGAAGCTCTGGCCGAGCCTGGAGGGCCAGTGGGGAGAGCACCCCCCCACCCCACCCCCGGCTCCAGGCTGCGTTCTCCCCCCCCCCCTCCGTGGAGCCCAGCAGACGATTCTCCCAGCGGCCTTCTGCAAGGAGAGGCACTCCGGACCGGCTTCCCCGACTCTTTGGCCTCCAGGGCTGTGTCTGTGTCCGCTGTTGCCCCCCCCCCCCAAGCTGCGCTTCCCAGGCAGGCAGGCAGACCCACGGAGCAGGAGGCACCCCGGAATCCGTGCCCAGCCGGTCTAGGGCCTTGGGAGAGGCCTTCTGGAGGGAGACCAGGGGTTCCGGGCCTGTGGGGCTCTGAGCACCTTGGCCTGGCCAGTGGAAGGAGTCCTGACCCCCCTCGGGAAAGGGGGGGGCAGGTCGATGGAAAAGGCTGCGGGGGAGATGTGGGCGGTGGGGGCTGGCCAGGGCCGGAGGAGACGGGGTGGTCCTGCGAGACGAGTTAGGAAGTGGGTGGCAGCCAAGGGTGCCGGGGGGGGGTCGTAAGTGTCCCCCGGGGACTGGCAGGAGTTCTGCTTCCACAGTTCCTGGTCCCAGTCCTGGCCCCTGCCTTGCAGCGAGGCGCGTGGGGGCGCTTCCAGTGCTGGCCCCGGGCCCAAGTGTGCAGAAGCCCTGCTTTCTTTTGAGCCTGGGAGTTCTCTGTGTCCTGAGGGTGGAGCCCAATGGCAGCGGTCTGGGAACGGGGGCACCTTTCATGGCCCTGCAGTTCCAGGGGTGCCCAAAGCTCTTCCTGGCGGATGACGGCACTCGCACCGGTCCCTGTAGCAAGCAGAGGGGCGACAGGCAAAGGTGACTTTGCTGGAGTTGGTTCCCTTCCGAACGGGCCTCCCCCAAGCTCAGCCGGGTGCGTGTTGTGTGGCCCCTTCCTCAGACGCTGGGGGGAGGCATAAGAACATAAGAACATAAGAAGAGCCCTGCTGGATCAGGCCAAAGGCCCATCCAGTCCAGCTTCCTGCATCTCACAGTGGCCCACCAGATGCCTCAGGGAGCACACAAGACAACCAGATGCCTGCATCCTGTTGCCACTCCCTTGCGCCTGGCATTCAGAGATAGCCTAATACTAGAACATAAGAACATAAGGAGAGCCCCTATGCTGGATCAGGCCAAAGGCCCATCTAGTCCAGCTTCCTGTATCTCACAGCGGCCCACCAGGTGCCCCAGGGAGGCATGAGACAACAAGACGCTTGCATCCCGTTGCCACTCCCTTGCACCCGGTACCAGTAGCCCACCACCTTTGTAAGGAGGTTGCACAACCCATCATTGCCTATAGCCCACGATGGACCTTTCCTCCAGAAATCCGTCCAATCCCCTCTTAAAGGCATCAAGACCAGATGCCATCACCACCTCCTGTGGCAGAGAGTTCCACAGATTAACTATCCACTGGGTAAAAAAGTACTTCCTTTCATCTGTTTTAACTCTCCCAACCCTCAGCTTTAGCGGATGCCCCCTGCTTCTGGTGCTGTGAGAGAGGGAAAAGAACATCCCTCCATCGACTCTATCCCTTCCATGCATAATTTTGTATGTCTCAATCATGCCCCCCCTCAGGCGCGCAGCATATTCGCGTGCTGGGGGTGGGGGGCAAAGGGGTTGGAGCCGCTGGAATGGGAGATCAATCAATCAATCTCTAGTATTTATATACCGCTTTTCAACACAAAGTTCACAAAGCGGTTTACAGGCAAATAGTAACGTTAAAGTGAAATGGCTCCCTGTCCCAAAAGGGCTCACAATCTAAAAAAAAGGCAGACCACCAGCAACAGCCACGAGAAAGACACTGCGCTGGGGTGAAGAGGGACAGTTGCTCTCCCCCTGCTAAATATAAGAGGACACCACTTGGAAAAGTGCCCCTTGCCCAGTTAGCAGGGATGCAGCCCCCTCCCCCTTTCTGAACACAAGACGTCGCCTCAGGGACAATTGTCGTCCTATCCTGCCAGGACAGGAGTTGAAAGGCCTCTTCTGGAGCATCTTTTCAGCCGCCTTTGCCAGAAGCCCTGATGAGCACTTTGCGTGGGGAGACGGGAGACTGCAGTGGGGAGGGCACTCTGCACATGCTCCACAGCAGTTTTCTTCCTGCTTTCGGACCGGCTTCCCCGAGTCAGACCTGTGGTGGGAAAGAGGCCCCTGAACTCAGCCTCGGTGTGACCTTTTGGCCCCAAGGAAGCCTTTGCGGGGGGGGGGGTGCGGGAGACGGAAAGAACGCACAAGGAGAGCTTGCAAGTGTAATAATGGAGGGGAGGAGGGGTGGGGGGAACCTTTTGGGGGAAGAGTTTCTGGACGGAGGAGGGAGGGACGACAGCCACAAAGGACTGATTGTTGTGCCGGGCGAGTGGAATGTGTGCTGGGAGGAGGTGCCCAGGAGTGGAGGCCCGGGGAGGAGGACGACGACGTGCTGCGGCCTGAAATATTTTGGGGGGAATCGCACTGAGAGCCCACTGTGCTTTTTTGGGGGGGGGAGGCTCTGCCCCTCAGAGGCTCTTTCCAGCATCAGCTGCTTTCTCCTGCAGAATTCTGTGCCGCGGATCCTGTGACGAACTTTGGGCGCCTGAGTCGTGGCTCCAGGAAAGCGGACCCGGCTCAGTTCCGTGGTCCGTGCTGGGCAGTGCAGAGACGCGTCTTGGACCTGCCCGGCCAGCCACACAGCTTTAGCCCCCCCACACACACACCCCAGTTCCAGCTCCCCTTCGAACCCGGATTGGCCTGGCCTGGCTGGCCGTGCTGCTGGTGGGGGCTGCTGGACTGCCCTCCCCCACCTGCCCGGGAGTGCCCCCCCCCGAGAGTGCAGGGGGGCCTTCCAAGGTTGGTGTGGATGAAGGGCCAGCTCGGGAGCATCAAGAGCCCCGCTGGGTCAGGGCAGGAGGGCCCGCCTAGCTCAGGTTCCTGCATCCCACAGTGGCCCACCAGCTGCCTCGGGGGGGGGGGAGCACACAGGACAGCAGCCCTCAGCAAATGATGCACGGGACGGATAAAGTGGCTGGAGGGAGCTGCTTTTGCCTCTCGCACAAAACCTGAACCGGGGGACGTCCGCTCAGATTGAGAGTAAGGAGAGTGAGAAGGGAGAAGAGGAAAAAGGCTTTTGCCCAGCGGGCAATTAAGCTGTGGAACCCCTTGCCACAGGAGGTGGTGATGGCATCCGGCCTGGATGCCTTTGAAAGGGGACTGGGCAGATTTCTGGAGGGAAGGTCCCGCGCAGGCCACAGGCCGTGATGGTTAGTGCAGCCTCCTTACTCTAGAGTCGGGCTGCCTCGGAGTGCCGGTTGCAGGGCAGTGGCAACAAGATCTGGTTGTCTCGTGTGCTCCCTGAGGCATCTGGTGGGCCGCTGTGGGATGCAGGAGGCTGGGCTGGGGGGGCCTTGGGCCGTCCTCTTGCGTTCTTGCCGCCTGTCGCCGCTCCTTGGCGTTCTGAGCTGTCCTGTCCTGAAACCAGCAGGTTGCCCAGACCCAGCCTGGCCTCTCACTCGGGACGGGCGTTTCCTCCCCTCTTCAGGGCATCTGGGCAGGGCTGGCGTGGAGTGAGAAGCCGGAGGAAGGCCGGCTTGGCAGCTGTGTGGGCGGGGGGCGGGGGGGGGGGCTCAGCCAGGGGCAGCCGGGCCTGTGAGGACCCCCAGTGAGGGCATCTGGCCTGCCGGGACTGGGTCTGTGTCCTGTGCCGTTGGGATGGAAGCTGTGCTTGAAGCCTTCGGGTCTCCGCCTCCAGCGTCCTGCTTGCGCCGGGAGTTGGTGGCTCTGGGACACGGGAGGGGGTTGGGTGGGCAAAGTGTGTGTCGCCCCCCCCCCCCGGCAGTGGGTTTTGTGAGAGGAATATTGTGTTCAGTTGTGGTCGCCGCATCTCAAAAAGGACATAGTGGACCTGGAGAAGGTGCAGAAGAGAGCGACAAAAATGATTACGGGGCTGGGGCACCTCCCTTATGAAGAAAAACTGCAGCGTTTGGGGCTCTTCAGTCTAGAAAAAAGGCGCCTGAGGGGGGACATGATCAAGACATACAAAATTATGCACGGAAGGGACAGAGTCGATAGAGGGATGTTCTTTTCCCTCTCTCAAAACACCAGAACCAGGGGGCATCCGCTAAAACTGAGGGTTGGGAGAGTTAGAACAGATAAAAGGAAGTACTTTTTTACCCAGCGGGCCGTTAATCTGTGGAACTCCTTGCCACAGGAGGTGGTGATGGCATCTGGTCTGGATGCCTTGAAGAGGGGATTGGACGGATTTCTGGAGGAAAGGTCCATCGTGGGCTATAGGCAATGATGGATTGTGCAACCTCCTTACATTGGTGGTGGGCTACTTCAGAGCACCGGGTGCAAGGGAGAGGCAACAGGATCCCAGCATCTTGTTGTCTCGTGCCTTCCTGGGGCACCTGGTGGGCCGCTGTGAGATACAGGAGGCTGGACTAGGTGGGCCTTGGGCCTGATCCAGCAATGGGGCTCTTCTTATGTTCTTATGAGAGGATTGCTGCAGGGGTGGGTGCCGCAGACCCCCTCTGGCACCCAGGAGCTGTCGCGCCACGGCCGGGCCACTAGCGGCGGCTGAGCAGGGCAGGGGGCGCGGGTGTGTATGTGTCTTTGGCACTAATCCTGTTGCGGGTCCTGCGTTGGAGCTGGGGCAGGACCCAGCACCCTGACAGCGCCGCGCTGCCTCCTTCCCTGCCAGAGTGCGCCTGCCTGCCTGCCTGCCTGCCGCTGCATTTTTTTCCAAAGCCGCCTCTGTTACATCAGACCTCGGCAGCCTGCCTGGTGTGCGCGCGTGTGTGTGTTCCTTCCTGCTGACTCACGGCGCCGGCTGCTGGGGGGGGGGAAGCTGCCTGTCACCGAGGCCGCTCCGCCATGCTGGGCGAGGCACTGAACTCCCCCCCCCCACGGCCAGTCTGCCGCTTGCCTTCTCTCCTCTGCTTGAGACCTGGGGCGGAGGGGAGTGAGCCCTGCAGCTTTTGCTAATAATAATAATAATAATAATAATAATAATAATAATAATAATAATAATGGCTGTTAATAAGTGACGATGTGCTTCCCAGCAGCTTCCTGCTTTCTGGTGCGTTCTCGTCAGGATGGGTGCGAATCCGTGGGGGTGGGAGGAGGGCAGTCTGTGGCCGTCCCAGCACTGGAAAGTGGGGTTGGCATCTCCTCGGTGGGGGGGGGGGCTTTTCATTGGGCGCCTGCATTCTAGCACACCGGTTGACTTGCGGCTTTTGGGCGCGACTGACTCCCTCCCCGGGCTTTGAAAGAGCTCTTCCTCCGCGCTGCGTTCTTGGAGGATCTGAGGATCGTGGAATAATTAAGGTGCACCCAAAGGGTACCCCCCCACACACACACACATCTTCCCTGGCCTGCATGGTTCTGCTGTTGGAGACGGTCAGATCCCGTCAAGGAGGAAGTGGGGATTCTCTGTCCGGCCCCCCCTCCCGCCTGCTCTGTGTTGCCCTGAGATTCGGCTGGGCAGTCCTTGCGGGCATCTCTCGGTGGCTGCTTTTGGCATTCTGGGCCCCTTTTCCCCAGTTCAGCCCCCCCCCCCCGCTGCCTCGTCTCCCAGGACCAAACCCGGCACTTGCCCAGTTGCGGTGGCGCCTGGTGAGTCGGGGGGGGGGCAAATTCTGAAGTTTCTGCAAAGTAGACCCGGCACCCCGAGGGTCGTGACATCACGCCAGGGTGTGAAGTGCGGCTGGGCCTGCGCTAGCCACCATTTTGACAGCCGTGGGTGCCGACTGCCTCCCCCTGGGGGAAGGGCGGCCCACCTAGAGGGCCCACTGGTGGGGTCCAGCCGGTTTCCTGAGGCCCACACAGGCCGTGAGTGGTCATGTGGGGCCTCTGCCGGCCTCAGAAAACCCTCCAGACAGCTCCGGTGGGGGTCAGAGCTTGGGAGGCGGCCCTAATCCGTGGGTTTGAATACACGCAGATTTTTGGTTACCGGGGGGGGGGATTCTGGGAAGGGCTATCAAGGGCCCTCCGTACTCTGAGCGCACAGAAGCGTAATATAGAGACTGCTCTTCTCTCGCCTCCGTACCAACTTCCCTCCGTTCTCCTCTGGGTGGTCTTTATGCAAAGTGAATGTAGTGGCCTGCAGACCCACAGAACGGCCTTCTGGAGATTGAGGCTGATTCCTGGGAGCCGGCAGGCCACCCATAGGACAAAACGGCACAGATCTGTGCTTGAAGAACACACGCGAATTTTTGTCTGTTCGGAAAGAATTAATTCTGAGCGCTTCGGACGTGGCTTGGCCACGTCACCGCTTAATGGCAGGGTTTTTGCGAGGATAACGGGGGGGTTGAGCGAATGACACTTGGGCCTCCTTCGAAGGAAGGGACTCAAATTTGGGCATGATTGATTGGTGGAAGGAAGGGTCACAAATGTGAACATAAATGCCTAGGAATTGAGCCCGTTGCAAAGTGAGGGGGATTGTGCCTTAAGGATTGTGCCTTCTCTTCATAGAAGAGTTGGAAGGGACCCACAAGGTCATCTAGTCCAACCCCCTGCCTTTAGCAGGAAATCCTCCTAGATAGAGCATCTCCAGCAGGTGCCTGTCGCACCTCTGCTTGAGGGTTGAGCCTCTGCCCACTCTTCCTAATGGGGCACTTGGTTCCTAAATATAATAGGTAGGAAGGAAGGAAGGGAGTCGGTCTAACTGTATTTTTGTGCTGGGCTGCAAATTGTCTCATGCCTGCCATAGGTCATAAGAACATAAGAAAAAGCCCTGCTGGATCAGGCCAAAGGCCCACCTAGTCCAGCTTCCTGTATCTCACAGTGTCCCACCAGATGCCTCAGGGAGCACACAAGACAGCCAAATACTCGTGTCCTGATGTGTTTCCTGCATCTGGCATTTTAAAGTGGATTATTATTACCCTTGTCTCAGCAGTAGTTGGCTGAAAGTTTTGGAATTATCCAAACTCTCAGCCAATTGCCGGTGAGGAGAAGGGCTGGAACAAGTGGAAGCTGTTGTAAAGCATCTCTGGGCCGCAGCCCCCCCCCCCCCCAGCAGCCTCTGGATAAAATAACCAGTTTGAAACTAGAAACTTGAACATTTTTTCCCACCCTTTACCGGTGAACTTAAAAAGGACAGGAAAGGAAAAGTGGGATGAAATTATATATACGTGACAAAAATATGACATACAGCGACGGCCAAACAAAACAGAGATAAATCCAGCCACAAGGCAGCCATGCCTGCAGGTAGGTGTGTGTGTGTGTGTGTGTGTCTTGCCTGAGTGGAGACACAATTGAGACGTATAAAATAAGCATGGGATTGTTAGAATGATGTTCTTTTCCCTTCTTCATAATACCAGAACCAGGAGACATCCACTCAAATTGAGTGTTGAGATTGTGAGAACAGATAAAAGGACATTTTTTTTTACCCAATTTGTAATTCATCTGTGGAACTCCTTGCCACAGGAAGTGGTGATGGCATCCGGCCTAGGTGCTTTTAAAAGGAGACTGGACAGATTTCTGGAGGAAAAGTCCGTCGTAGGCTACAGGCCATGATGGTTAGTGCAACCTCTTTACTTTAGAGTTAGGCTGCCTCGGAGTGCCAGATGCAGGGGAGTGGCAACGAGATGCAAGCATCTTGTTGTCTACTGAGCTCCCTGAGGCACCTGGTGAGATACAGGAATGGTCTAGATTGGCCTGATCCAGTGTTCTTCCTATGTTCTACCTCAAGGCTGCATTGTGGCCGCATCGGTGCTGGAAAGAGGGACAGGATCGGGCCCTTAGCTTGTCACACAGAAATCTTAAATTGATTAATGCAATTAAGTCTCTTAATTCTTCTTTTTTTCTGTGTGGGTCTGTCCCATTGGCCTCCAGTTTGCCCCCACTCATGCCAGTGGCAGCAGCATTGAGAGGGCGGGCATCCATCCGGGCACTGAATGCAGTTGCCCCCCCCCCCGCACTCCCTTGCTGTGGATGGGTCGCCCCCCACCTGTTCTTCTGCAACCGTGTATGCTAGCCTGCTGCTAGGGCCTTGGAGAGATTTGGAGATCCTTGGGGCAGAGGGGAAGAAAGAGCTCCCTCCCTGGGGGAAGCTTGCCTTGCCCCCCCCCCATGCCAACTTTGTGTGGCCCACTGGAGATGCACCTGTGCGTCCCTGCTGTGGGGTGTGGAAGCACACAAGCTGCAGTGTGCCAGAAAGCCCTGGAGAGAAGCAGGGTTTTGCAATCATTTGAGCAGCGACAGCAGTCTTTGCCCCAAAGAGACTACAATCTGAAGAGATGAGTGTGGCTGTGGAAGCTATGGGGTGGTCGCAAGCAGTCTCTGGGGGAGGGAGGGAGCCGTTGACTTCAGTACGAGGGGTCTGCCATGTCTCAATATATGTGCTGTATAGATAAGAGACGTGTAAAATTATTCAGGGGTTGGATAGAGAGGGCGGCAGGATATTCTTCCTCCCCTCGCACAACCCCAGAACCAGGGAACATCCACTAAAGCTGAGTGGCGGAAGGACTGAAACAGACAAAAGGAGTATTTCTTTAATCGGTGGAACTCCTTGCCACAGGGTGTGGTGGTGGCAGCGGTGGCGTCTGCCCTGGGTGCCTTGAAAAGGGGACTGGGCACATGGATGGATCAAAGTCCATTAGAGGTTATGGGCCTCTGAGGGGCAGAGGCTGCCTCTGGGTTTAGAAGCAGGCAATGGGATGCGGGCAGCCTGGGTGCCACAGTTTTGTGTCTCGGGTGCTCCCTGAGGCGTCTGGTGGGCCGCTGTGAGATACAGGAAGCCGGACTGGACGTGCCCTGGGCCTGATCCAGCACAGGGGCTCTGCGGATGTCCTTTTGGCCGGGTGGTCTCAGGAGCGGGTGGGGTGGAACTGGGGGAGGGGCAACAGGAGCCTGCCCGGCTGTGAGCCCAGGGGTGAAAGGGGGGCCGCCCGCCTCCCTCCCTCCCTGCTTGGGGGTTGGGGAGGAGAGCGCCTGGTTGGCAGCGAGGAACGAGCGCGGTGTGCCTTTTGGGGGGGGGGTCTTACTTCTGGTGCGTCCTGGCAGCGCTGCCCTCC
>JAJKFI010039846.1:0-26203 GCA_029204185.1 Lerista edwardsae | reverse complement strand
GGGGTTGAGGGGGCACCCCAGACTCCTCAAAGGAAACACACGTTGCTCCCCTGGGGGGGGGGGGGGGGCGACCCACTGTTTCTTGGAGGCCTCCCTGTGCAGGTGGTCCGGAAACCTGACGCTCAGCCTCCCCGCTCAGTTTCTTTGGGCATTCATTTCTTAAACGTATCCCCGCATGAATATTTAACCAAGTCCATTCACCACAGAACTGTAGCTAACATTTGGCAAGTGCAATTTTGTATACAATGCAATGGGATGGGGGGGGCCTTTAGGGCCAAAGAGGGGCAAAATAAACAGCCCCTTCATTGAGGCTGACAAGCAAGTCCCCAATTCTAGTCCAGGGGCCTCCAAACCCTTCAGTACAAGGGCCACATGGCATATTTTGCACATGTTTGCAGGCTAAAAGCTAATCAGTTTTATAAATGAATGAATATTAAGAGCGCAATCCTAAACTGGAGTGAGGCCGGCACAGTTAGGCCAGCAAGGTTTGACCGGCACGAGGGCCAGCGTAAAGCGTATTTGGACCTCTCTCGGAGTCAGGGAGGATGGCGCACGTCTGTGTGCCGGCCTCTCTGACTCCGACAGTGGTCCAAACATATTTTGACGATGGCCCTCATGCTGGTCAAACTTTGCTGGCTTAGTTTATGACGGCCTAACTCCAGTTTAGGATTGCACCCTGAATCTTGTTTCTACTCCACATGACATGGATATCAACAAAAGAGAGATGTGACAATTAAAGAAGGAATGCAATGCTTAAAACTGAGAAATGAGATGAAATGAGTAAAAATGTCAAATGTTAGCAAATGCTCTGACAAAACGAAATGGATGCAGGCGGGAAAAAAAATCTTGTGGCAGGCCAGATTTGGCCCCAGGACTGTAGTTTGGAGAACTCTCTTCTAGTCAATGAATCACTTGCCTAACACCTGATGGCTTCAGTTTAAATGCATCTCCACTGAGAAGCTGTTTTTTGATCATTGTGGTAACTGCCAATTTGACACACACAGGATCCTGCTGGCCCTCTTAAGGAAGGATTCTGGGAAGGGCCATCTGGAAAGCTCCTTCTTGAGCTCTTGTCACTGGGCCAAGCAAGAACTGAAGCCAGCTGCGTGTCTCAGCTTAGCTCCGGAATAGCCATCTTGAAACACTCACGTATGCCTCTCTCCAGGAGCATATAGAGAGCAGCCACGTTTTGCCCCAGAACAGAGGCAGATCTAAGGGGGGGGGTAAATCTGTAAGTGTTGCAAGAAGCCTTACCCTGTTGTGTAAATCCCTCCTCTCCCTTGCTGCTGTGGCCAGTAAGCAACGCCAAGATGTTGCTGTTCCCTGTGAGGATTGGCTAGAACGGTGCAGGAGAGGAGTGATTTCCACTGCAAGGTGAGGCTTCTTGCAAAACTTACAGATTTGCCCCTCCTTAGATCCACCTCTGCCCCAGAACCCTCAAGAAGAAGCCCAGCTCTGCAGGCCCCAGAGAGGCTCCGGTCACAAGGTTCTGGTCACTTTCTGAGACCGGGCCCCTCTTAGTTTGTGACCCAGAAGTATCATGTCATTTCCGGGCCACTGGGCTCCATAGCACTGGGCCTCACCAGCAATGAGTAGACCTATTGGGGCAGTGGAGGCCAGCCCTGGAGCGAGGGCATGAAGCCTGCAGGTGGTCTCTGGTTCCTAGCCAGCCCCCCCCCCCCCAGGGCTGCTGTTGGTGGAGCAGCATTGGTGGAAGGGGAAAAGTTAGGTCAGATCAGGCTGCTGATTCATTGTATTGGTCCACAGAAGGGAGCTGGTTAGGAATCTCTTTGCTCTCTTTCCAATCATCTGCTTGCCCTCATGTTGTGTGTGTGTGGGGGGGGGGGAGGATTTCCACGCATGCACCCCACCCCTTCCCCTGCCTGAACCTTGAGAACTCATTAGAGAAAAAGTGGCTGGGAGGGGGGGGGCGGGGGAGTTGGATTCCCGGACACCAGGCAGCGCCCTCCATTCATTCATTCCTGTGGGCTCTCAAGCCCTTAATTGCGCCACAATCCCACACACAATAGAGGGACTGGAAGAGGCTCTGGGGAAGGAAATTGGTGTGGGGCTCATTTCCAGCACACCTGCAGGGTGTCGCCGTCTCAGGAGGTCAACGGGAGTTGCGAGGCAGGGCTCTTCCCCCCCCCCGGGGGGGAGGCAAACCCCCCCAACCCCAACCCCCGACCCTGGCGGCATCCTCATGAGCCGAGGCCACGGGGCAGCCTGGACTCAGGCAGGAACCTCAGGGGCTTCGCACCCCCTTGGAGCGGGGCTATGGATCTATATGGGCCTGTAGGGAGAAGCTGCGGATTTGCTCAGGGAGCCCAGTTGCCACGCAGGCCGCCCTTTCAGGTGCCCCTCCGCAGACGCAGCGCTGCTGAAAAGGCGGCCGCACTCTCCCACCTCTCGAAGACACGGCCGGGATTGGCACCGCGTCCTCCTCTCCCGTCCTCGGCCACGAGTGAGAACCAAGCGCTTCTCTCCGGCCATCGTCTCTTTAACTGCGTCAGTTCCTGCTCCGGCCCTCAGCAGGCCCCACGGCATGAGATGGGTCTGGCACCCCCGGTCTAGACCGCCAGTCTCTTCTCCAACATCCACGCGCGGTGGGGAGTGGGCTTCGTGGAGCCTCCCTCTCCCCCAGCATGCATGTGCAGCCCACTGGCCCACCCCACAGGGCAGTGGCAAAGTCAAGGGCCTCCTCTCCCCCTCCCATGTTCCGGTCTTGGAGGGCCCCTTCTGGGGTGGGGGGACGCCCCCTCCGTTGCTCCACAACCACAGAAGGCTCGTTTTGGGGTGGGGGGAGGGAAGGGAGCTTTTCGCTTTCTCACGTGCGATCCGAGGTTGGTGAAACCTGTTGCATTCTAAGCCGTGCCTGTAATCCCCGAGGTAATTAAAGCTGTCGCTGCCTAATTAAACCACTTAATTAAGCCACCCGTTGACAGGAGGCAGTAACTGCCCTGCAAACCTCTTGAAACGGCTCGTATTCCTTGACTCGGTTCTGCACCGCTCCTGCGGGGTCCTCGAGACAGAGTCGGGGGCCGTCTGGAGGGAAGCAGTCCAGACCGGCTGTTTCTGAGCGTTCGGTTTTGCTTGAAGAATTTATACCCTTACCTGCCTTTCCCCTGCTGAAGCAAATGCCCGAGGCGGCTTAAAGGACTTCATAATAAAAGTACGATGGAGCACAACAATAAGTAACGAACACCGGAAACAAAGCATTAAAATGTTGATCTTCACATTACACACGCGCGCGCGCACACACACACACACACACACACACAGAGAGAGAGAGAGAGAGAGAGAGAGAGAGAGGGAGAGAGAGAGATCCACCCATTGCTCATCATCCAAATGCCAGACAGAACAGGCATGATTTCAGCCCTCCCCGAAAAGGCATGAGGCCACGGCCATGGAAAGGAATTCCGTGTTTGTGATGCCACTATGGAGAAGGCTGTGCCCCCCCCCCACTTGCAGCTGCCATCCCTCTAACTTGGGGCAGACGGGGCACTTGAAGGAGAGTCCCTTCAGATGCCCTAAGAGGGCCGGCTGGAACGCACGGGGAACAATGAATGTATGTTAAGAAGAATGTTAAGAAGGCGTCTGGGTATCTGTGTCCTGGACATTCGCACCCTGATTTATTTTATTTTATTTATTTTGCATCCCACTATGCCTGAGTAACAAGCTCCATGTTGCAAAGCCTGAGCCTCTTATCCCAGCCCTGACCTTAACCCTATTTGTGTTTTACAAATAAAAAATTCGTTGTTGTTGTCCATTTGCCAAGTCATGCCCGACTCTTCGCGACCCCCTGGACCGCAGCACGCCAGGCCTCCCTGTCCTCCACTAGCTTCCGGAGTTCGCCCAATTTCATGCTCATTGCTTCAGTGACACTCTCTAGCCATCTCCTCCTCTGCCGCCCCCTTCTCCTTTGGCCTTCCATCTTTCCCAGCAGGAGGGTCTTTTCTAAAGAGTCCTCTCTTCTCAGGAGGTGGCCAAAGTACTTGAGCTTCAGCTTCAGGATTTGTCCTTCCAGGCAGCAATCAGGCTTGACTTCCTGGAGGATTGCCCGATTGGATCTCCTTGCAGTCCAGGGGACTCTCCAGAGTCTTCTCCAACACCATATAATAATTCGAAAGCATCTATTCTTCGGCTCTCTGCCTTTCGTATGGTCCAGCTCTGACAGCCATACATTGCTACTGGGAAAACCACAGCTTTGACTAGGTGCACCTTTGTTGGCAGGGTGATGTCTCGGCTTTTTATTAAGTTGTCTAGGTTCTGCCATGTGGTGTTTGCAGTTAATGCAAACAGGGTTGCCTCACTCCCAGCCCAGCAGTGTTTTGGGGTTTCCTTTCAAAGTTTCCTTGTCCGTGAAAGGAACTTACGTGGGCTCTGAGTCAGGTGCAGAGAAGAACCTGCCTCAGTGTGAAGAATGCAGCCTGTCGAATGACCGTTGTCTCTCTCTCTCTCCATAGGCCGGAGGAGGTGCTTTCCCTTCTTCATAAAACCAGTCCGCATTATACTGCCGTTATCTTCGAGAGTGCAGATTCTTACGTTGGGCGAGAGGTAAGGTAGATTTTGGATCCACATCCCGTGCTATACTACTTCTAATAAAATATAGGGACACAAACGGCCAGGGTGCAAGCCAAAGCCAGAACCGGACGCAAGTGTCCAGTTCCGACAGGATGCGTTTGGCTGCCCAGGGCGCACGCAAGGGAGCTGCCACACGGCCCCCTCCTGCCCAGAGCCTTCCCGTTAAAAGCCCTCTGGTTTGGGCTTTCTGTGGCCAGGGGGCCCTCCGGCCTGCTGGGGCTCGGCGGGGTTTTCACGGCTGCGGCTGTGCTGGGCGGGGGCCGGCGGGCAGGCGGAGGGTGCTCAGCGCAGGCGCTGCGTCTGTGGCTGAGGGGGGGGGAGCCTCTCTCCTCGGGAGTGCCTGTGACGACGCCCTCCCCGCCCCCGCCGTCCTGGGTGTGAGATGCCTCCGGCCTCCGGCACTTGTCAGGAAATCCATAACCCCCCCCCCCAGCCCACTGATGAACCTGCTGGGGGAGGGGGGTGCTGCAGTGGTCAATGGCTCTCAAGGAGGCCCCCGAGGCCTGGGGTCCGTCCAGCGGGGCAGCCGTGACCCCTGTTAATCAGGCGCTGTCGGCACCTTCCGTCAGTCAGCCGGGAAATTGCAGACCTTTGGGGAGCAATGAGGGGAGGGGAGGGGAGGGGCGGGGGAGGGGGAGGGGGGCTGGCCTTTAAGCCCAGGCAAAGTTCCTGAGACCGGGTGGGCGCGTGCGGGGGGGGGCATTTTGCCAAATGAAAATTGACGTCTTGGCTTGAACTTCCCGACCTCGGGTCATTACGCTAATGGCCTGGAAGGAGGGGGGGTGGCAGGCAGGCTGGGCTGCTGGTGGGGGGGGGCTGGGCCGGATTCCAGCAGGACTACTGATGGGGGCTCCTCCTGCCCCCCACCCCTCTTGCCCCCCCCCCGGTGTCGGGTGCTGGCAGGCCTGCTCCCTCCAGCCGAGAGCCGGCCCCGCGGACTCCGCCAGCAGCAGCAGCAGCTCCTGCAGCTCCGTGACACACAACTCTGTCCACACCACCATCATTCAGGGGGGGGGGTTGTCGCTTGCTGGGAGGCCTGAGGCAGCAGCCCCCCCCCCAGCTTCCCCTGACGGCCCATCAGAGGTGCCTGCTGACACCAGGGTCGGGGCCCTTCAGGACTCCTGGAAAGGGGGGCACAGACAGTGGGGGCTGCTCCACCTTCGGACAGGCGCTGGGATTGCGACTCGCGACACAGGGGAACTCTGGGAGACATGAGACAAGGGAGTGGCAAGGAGATGCGAGCGTCTTGTGTCTCGTGCCTCCCTGGGGCACCTGGTGGGCCGCTGTGAGATACAGGAAGCTGGACTAGATGGGCCCTTGGCCTGATCCAGCATAGGGGCTCTTCTTACGTTCTTATGATCTGATGGAGCAGGCTTATTATTCGTCCAATTTTCCAGCATATCGCTGGCCCTGCTGTTTGGATGAACTGGAAGCCCACAGAGTGCGCACTTGAACTGGAGAGCTGAACGGTGGCAGAAAGGGAGCTTGGAAGAAGCAGGCTAGAGGGCTCCAGCTGGGAAGCAAAAGGCCGCAGTCGCAACGCGCCAGTCGGGATTTCTGCTCGCCCGAGGTGTCTGCTGGGTCCCGGCTTGGGGGCAGAGGCTGGTGGACGCCCCAGTGGACGGCTGGTGCTGGCGGAGGAGAATTCGTCCTCCTGGATCTCGCGGCTCTGGTCTCCATTCACCAGGACGGCCGTCTTGCCCACCACGTGCGGCTGCCATCAGGTGTAGGGGGTGCCACTCATTGCCCTGCACCCAGAGAAGGTGGCACTGGGCACTTCCATCAATCAATCACTAGTATTTATATACCGCTTTTCAACACAAGTTCACAAAGCGGTTTACAGGCAAATAATAACATTAAAGTTAAGTGGCTCCCTGTCCCAAAAGGGCTCACAGTCTAAAAGGATGGAGAACACCACCAGCAACAGCCACGAGAAAGACACTGCGCTGGGGTGAAGAGGGACAATTGCTCTCCCCCTGCTAAATATAAGAGGACACCGCTTGGAAAAGTGCCTCTTGCCCACTTCTGTCCTTGGTGGGGGTGGGAGGGAGGGTGGGGCTCCACAAGGCTCCATGCTGCCTTGGGGGTGATTCAGGGCGCAATCCTAAATAGGCTTAGGACGGCATAAGCAGCAGCAGGCAAAGCAAAGTTTGGCCAGCAGGGTTTGGCCGGCAAGCCAGCACAGCAGCAAGCAGCAAGGTCTCATAAGAACATAAGGAGAGCCCCTATGCTGGATCAGGCCAAAGGCCCATCTAGTCCAGCTTCCTGCATCTCACAGCGGCCCACCAAGCGCCCCACGGAGCTCACGAGACAACAAGAATCTTGCATCCTGCGGCCACTCCCTTGCACCCGGTACTCTGAAGTAGCCCACCACCTTTGTAAGGAGGTTGCACAATCCATCATTGCCTATAGCCCACGATGGACCTTTCCTCCAGAAATCCGTCCAATCCCCTCTTAAAGGCATCAAGACCAGATGCCATCACCACCTCCTGTAGCAAAGAGTTCCACAGATTAATTACCTGCTGGGTAAAAAAGTACTTCCTTTTATCTGTTTTAACTCTCCCAACCCTCAGTTTTAGCAGATGCCCCCTGGTTCTGGTGTTTTGAGAGAGGGAAAAGAACATCCTTCTATCGACTCTATCCCTTCCACTGTAAAGCACGTTTGGACCACTGTGGGAGTCAGAGAGGCCAGCAGCACACAGACGCGGGCCACCCTCCCTGACTCCGTGGGTGGTCCAGATGCACTTTGTGGTGGCCCTTGTGCCGGCCAGACTTCGCTGGCTTAGCTTATGCCAGTCTAACTTCAGTGTAGGATTGCACTTCCAATGTGTGTATGAAACCAGGCCCAGGGGAAGGGCCTTAATAAATTTTCCGAATTTATTTCACATTTTCATCCCAGCCTTCCTCCAAGGAGCTTGGGGTGCTGCACACGGTGCCTTTTGTCCTCACAACCACCCCTGGGCAGTAGGGGAGGCTGAGAGTGGCTGAGCGCGGGGATCGTGTCTGGCCCGGATGCCTTTCTAAGGGGACTGGACAGATTTCTGGAGGAAAATGTCCCTCGCAGGCTGCAGGCTGTGATGGGTGGTGCAACCTCCTTTAGAAGTAGGCTACCTCCGAACGCCAGATGCACGGGAGTGGCAACAAGATGCAGGTAGGTAGTAGTCTCGTGTGCTCCCTGAGGCACCTGGTGGGCCACCGTGAGAGGCAGGAAGCTGGACTAGGCAGGCCCCCTTTGGCCAGATCCAGCAGGGCTCTTCTGATGTTCTTAGGATAGCAAATTATGCTTTAATTACCTCGTATTCACCTCAGAATGCCAGGTACAGGGGAGTGGCAACAGGATGCAGGATGCCTTCTTCTTGGGTGTGCTGCCAGAGGAACTTCGTGGGCCACTGGAAGGTACAGGATTAGTTCGGCCCTCGGCCTGATCCAGCTGGGCTCTTCTTAGGTCACCCAGGACGCTTCGTGGCTGAGCGGGAGTTTGAACCTTGATCTTCCGGGTCTACGTGCCGACCCACGATGCCCAGAGGCGTCATGCAGCCGTAACGGGTGAGCGGCAGCCTGCCCGTTGCGTTCCGGTTTGTTTCTCCGTCTTCCCCGCCCCCGGGGCTGGGGAAGACAGCGAAACGGACCAGAACGCAATGGGCGGGCTGCCACTCACCCGTTCCTCCCGCCCAGCGTTCTGGCTGCATGACAACGCTGACGATGCCCTGCTGTGACTGAGCCTTCGCTTTCTGCCACAAGTGGCCGTGAGAGGCCGTCTTCAGTGGCAGGACAGGCTCAGGGAGCATGTTTGTGGGCCGCAACTGCAAGCGACACTCGCGCCTGAAGGGTTGCCGCGGCATCAGTACGGAGAACAGGACACCCACCCAAACGCCCACCTGGGTCCTTCTGGGGCGTCTGCTAACGCCTCACGGAGAGGGTTAATCCGTCCCGGGGCCTGTCAGGCTCCTCGGCCCCCACAGCTGCTCCTGAAGCCCACACAGATGTTGCCGCGGCCGTAATCCCGACCACGGACTTAGCGGCACTGAGGAGAAACGGGTTACGTAAAGAGGGGGCCGCTGAGCCTCTTAAGGAAGCCGGAGGACTGGGGCGTACTGCAGGCCAAACGAGATGCCAAGGGGGCCGGGGGGGCGCTGGGGGCAGGCGACAGATGGCTCCGGGCCGAGGCCCGAGTTGGCGTGAAGCCTCAGCCCTGCCGTCTCCAGAGGGGGCCTTCTGGCGCTGGGGACAGGCAACGAGGGGGCCCTGAGGGAGCTGCTGGGACTCCCCCCATTCTCCAGTCCCTGCCTGGCAGGGCCCCTCCCCAGCTCCAGCAGCTGGCTGCAGAGGGGGGCTTTTCTGCCTTTGGGGGCATCCTGGGCTTGTGCTGCAGAACTCCTCAGAGGCAGTGTGCGGGTGTGCGCGCATGCATGCACACGCATGCATGAATCTTAGTCTTGGCTGTGCTGGCACCATTTGCACACGATCCTCTGTGCCTGTTGCGTGCTGAACTCTGAGGGGCTGGTCTGGCTCTGCAGGCTGAAGGCTCTCCAGGCCCCAGAGAGCTGCCTCCGGTCAGTGCAGAATGTTCTGACACGGCCTGACGTTCACCTTACGCAAAAGTAGATCAGGTGCAGCAGAGACAGGAAGTTTGCAGTGCCCAGAAATTCTGCAAGCCAGGGGCATGCGAGGAGGGTGGCAGGGGAGGCTCCGGCCCTGGGGGTCCGGCTGCAGGGGGGTTGCCCCAAGAAGGCAGCAGAAGTGTGTGTGTGTGTGTGGGGGGTCACACTGGCTGAAGCCATGATATGGCCAGCACTGGCTGCAGCTGCCCACAGGAGAAGCAAGTTCACTGGCATGATTATAGATGCCAAGTTGAAAAGCCGTAGACAAACATACAAATGTTTGTCTATGGCTTTTCAACTTGGCATCTATAATCATGCCAGTAAACTGAAGAAGTGCATGCCTGTGTGTATTTGCACACAATAAAAGAAAATGTCCACTGTCTGCACTTCTTCTCTTGACATCATCGTTGTCGTCGTCATGTGAAGCTCGCTGTCACACGGCCAGAGGAGAGAACCACACTGGGAAGGCTGCATCTGGGACTGAGGATTCGGCGAACCGCAGAATACTGTAGAAACCCCATTGGAAAACGGTGCTTTAGACTCGCCTGCCCCTGTAAGCTGCCTTGGGCATTGGCTTCGGCATGGGAAAGGTGGGGTATAAATTCTCCAAAATAAATTTTAAAAAAACCCGATTATTGTTATTATTTCACATCATGACTATTACTGGAAATAATTTTGTCATGGGGAGGTGCCAACAAATTGCAGGTCCTGAATGCCAAGTGACCTCGGTTCGGCATTGCTGCAGCCCGTTGGGAATGCTTTGGCAAGGGGGGGGGTGAGGGGGAGGAAGCCAGGAGGGGGCACTCAGGCTCCATCCCCTCCCCTCCCATCAGGAGCCCACATCCCTCCCCTTGCTGGTCTGGAGGCCCCCCCCGGCCCCCCAGCAGGGCTGCCCTTGCGCTGCTCAGTGCCAGCACGGGCCCAGCTGCCACCCCCAGGCCTGCCTGCACCCCCCAGCCTCCCCCCCACCCTCCCCAATGACAGACGAGACCCTTCAAGGAGGCACTACGGAGGGAGGGCTGCGGCCCCACTTTCTCTGCCGCCCCCCACCCCGTCATTGAACCTGCCCCTGTAAATCACCGGGAAGAATTGAGCAGCCCCACCCCCACCCCACCCCCTGGGGAGGGGGAGCCGCTGCCGAATATTGCGCTGGGAGAGACACACACTCCTGCGGCCTTAATTAAAAACCTTAATTAAAAACCTGGGCACTTTATTAGAGCTGGTAATTGATTTCATTTTCTCCTTGCATTCTATTAAGTACGTCAACGTTACGAAGCGGGAGGGAGGCCCAGCTCTGTGGGGGGGGGGGGGCTGCCGATGGCGGCCAGCTCGGCAATCTGGTGCAGGACCAACTCTACCTGTGGGACGGCCACCTGGTGTGCCTGCGAAGGGACAGGGGCTTGCGGCTGTTTAGAGGGTCAGAACCCCCCTTTTTTGTTCCACAGCGTCAATCGCTTTGCTAGAAAGCAGCATATGCATAGTAACAGCCCAGAGCTGCTCCCTGCTAGACCTGCCCCTCATCACAAGGGACTTCCCGTATTTAAGACTTAAGAATGGTGTCCCGGCTCAGTGTTGAACGGGACTTATTTAATAATTAATTTGTACCCCGCCTTTCTGCGCCTGTGTTGGGGCACCCAAGTCGGCTTGCAATAAAAAATGCAGAATAACATTTAAAAACAGTAACAGACAATTAAAAAGCAACAGACCACAGTGGACACTACAATCGTTAAAATTACAGATTAAAGACACAAGTTAAAACGCAAGTTAAAATGCCAGCCCATCGTGTCAGCAGTTAAATGCTTCCGTAAAAAGAAAAGAGAGAAAAGTCTAAATTCGGCGGCGGCGGCTTATGCTGCCTTGCCACGGCAGACAGCATCATTTTTACAGTCTTCTTGGTCACCATGGAGTGGTTGGATAGGAAGCAAGAACATAAGAAGAGCCCTGCTGGATCAGGCCAAAGGCCCATCTAGTCCAGCTTCCTGTATCTCACAGCAGCCCACCAGGTGCCCCAGGGAGGCAGGAGACAACAAGATGCTTGGATCCTGTGGCCACTCCCTTGCACCTGGTACTCTGAAGTAGCCTACTACTAACGTAAGGAGGTTACAACCTCCCCAGACCTGCGTCTCCCTTACGGTCGGTTTGAGAAGCTGGCAAGTCGACTCCCTGCTGCAGCAGCCGGTTCCAGCATGCAGGTGACCGTGAGAGCTGTTTGGGGGCAGAGGCAAAGGCAGCCCCCCCCCCCTGGACGGCACCCCACATGCTTCAATCACTCATTGCAAGAACTGGAAATGCTGCCTTGCGAGGGGCAGCTGCAAAACCTGGCCGGGGGCCCCCCCCGCTCCTGTTGCCTAAGTGCTCCCTTTGCAAAGACCCCGGGCTGGGCCGTGACCCCCCAGGGCTCCCCTCTGCCCTGAACTTGCACTCGGGGGGGGGCAGCTGCCCCCTCTGAGCCCCAGCCTTCCCCATCCACAGCAGGGGGGCATGAAGACATGCTGACCGGACCCTGCTCTCAACCCCACCCCACCCCCGGCAAAGCACTGGACACTCTTTGAAAGGGCAGGACAGAGGCTTCGGCTGGACGGGGGGGGGGGCTGGTACTGACGCTGAGCGGTGGGGGCCGGTGGGGAGAGCTGACCCTGTTGGAGCTTCTGCCTGCCCCTGCGTCGGTGCAAAGTGATGCTGTTGCAGGAGAGCAGGCCAAGCTGGGGGGGGGGCACTCTGTGTTCTCATGGGACCCACCCCCTTTGCCCCCCTGCTCTGCCCAAGGGGCCTTGGGCACAAAGCCCTCCCCTGCAGAAGGGGGCTGGAGTCGGGCACGCTGGGAGGCTCCTCTCCTCTCCTGCCAGCCCCTTGGCTTCCCCACTGACTGGCGCGCTTGAGAAAAGGGGAAGGAGGGAGACCCTGGGAGGGAGACTGGGGGGGGGCACACTTGCGCTGGGGCTGAGGAAGCCAGAGGTGCTCTGCCAAAGGTCAAGGAGCCCAGTGGTTGGAACCCCCCCCCCAAAATAAAAACTCAAGGGCAAAGAAAGGACCGGGGGGTAGGGGGCCTTGCCAGCCACAGCAGCTTGGACTGCCCCTCGGGTGCATCTCTAAGGGGCAGGTGCCCTCCCCACGCACAGCCACTGCGCCCTTGGAGGGCTGTTCCTGGGAGCGAAGGCCCCTCCCTCCCTGCCGGCCGGCCGGCCTGCTGTGGGCTCACCGTCTCCTTGCTGGGGCCGCCCTTGACTGCTTAACCGACGGCCTGTGAGGCTGCCCCACGGCCGCTCTCCCACTGCCTGGACCCCTTTCGCCAGTGCCGCAGGGGTGCGTGTGTGTGTGGGGGGCAGGTGTGTAGGGCACTGTGTGTGCTCTGTGTTGAGAGCAGCCTCCCCCATCAGCTTTGCCCCCAGTGCCAGCTGCGGCTGTGCCCCTCTCCCAGGCACCCGCCCAGGAACTCTGCAGCACCAGGGAGGCGGAGGAGGGAGGCGGAGGGGGTGCCGATTCGGCGCCAGGCTGACTAAGGGCAGGGGCCTGCGTCGCCGACTGCCTGAGGGCAGCTTCGTGAGAGTGCCAGTTTCACGGCCGAGGCCTAGAAGCGGGACCGGCTTGTTAGCCAGGGGCTCTGGGGTGCAGCGTGTGGACGCCTTTGCCCTTGCCGTGGAGGGCTTGGAGGTGCAGCACACAGACCCCCCCCCCACGTGCTCAGCACCGCAACCCTTGCAGGCCAGATGCCGTGGGCAGAGCTTGCACTCGGAGCAGTGCTCGAGGGGAGCAGAGGCCCCCTGTGGAAGGACTGCCTCCCGCTGCCTTCCGGACAGCTCCCGGACCCGGCTGTACTCTTGTCAAGGGCGCCCCCACATGGCCGGAGCTCAGAATTATTCCACCTCGAAAAATCCCACATATATGCATAAACCCTCTTCTGTTCAGGAGTCAAGGAGGAGACAGATGCATGCAAGCACCAGAAAGCAGGGACAGGGCAGTTGTTTTTGTTTTTTTCCTAGAGCAACCTTGAAACTATTAGTTCTGGAAATTGTCCGATCTGCCTTGACTGCTTAAGTGGGACAGAAGTTAACACAATAGTCTCACACATTCCACTGGGTCACAACCAAGCCTCCCCCCCCCCCACCCACCCGCTCTTTCCATCTGCGGGTTTTAGGCTACCACCTTGGGCCGCCTGCCCTCCAGCTCAGCCTCTGCAGGAGAAGGTTGCAAAACGGCATACCCTCACCCAGTTTCAGGAGACAGATTCTGCAGGGAAGTTGCCCGCCCGAGGCCAAACCACCTGGACTTCACGCCTCACAAGCACAGCCAGCATTGAGCTCCTAGTGACCAAGTGTCCAGCCTCTGCTTGAAGGTCTCCAATGAGGGAAAATCCACCGCCTCCCGCAGCAAGCTGTCCCGCTGTCGTACTACGACACTGTAGTACCCTCACTGGAGACCTTCAAGCGGAGGCTGGACAGGCCCCTGCTGGAGATGCTCTGGGGGGATTTCCTGCTCCAGGCAGGGGGTTGGACTAGATGACCTTGCAGGTCCCTTCCAACTGATTCCATGAAATGATGCCAAAGGCAACTGCCCTTGAGCAGTCCTGCAACCCTCTCCCAAACAGGTCCAGGGCCAGTCCTGCATTCCGCCCACCCTTGGTCCTGTGGCGGAAGGTCTCAGGGAAAGGTCCGGGGGTGGGGGCTGTTTTGTAGAGGGGGCTCCTCGGATTCCGGCCCTTGCAGCGCCTTCACTCCAACAGTTTTTCCAGGTACAAGGCGGCTTCCTGCACTAGGAGAGGGTCCCCTCCTCGGCAATCAGGGCTCCTGCCACAATTCTTTGAGCCTTCCTCCGTAGCTGCTAGAAAGAAGAGGAGCTGGGGGTGACCCTCCCCAAAGCCCCTTCCTTGGACTCTCCTGGCCCCTCAGGCAGTGCCATTAACAATGCGCCTTAGCAGGAAGGAGCAACACTTGTATGTCCTTCCCACGCCCTGGCTTGGAACAGGAAGAAGGGCTGCCAAGAGAGGCGCTTCCAGCACAGCCTTCTCAGGTCCTCCCCATTTCCTCTTCCTGTTCCAGTCCATGGAGTGGGGGTGGGGGAGGGGCAGGATGGCGGGAGAGTGCCTGCCCCTCCACTGCCCACGGCCAGGGCATCAGCCTGCTCACAATGGAAGAGCAGCAGGCTGGCACTCCTTGCAATTCTTTCCCCAGGACTGTTCTCTTCCGGAAGAGCCGATTCAAGCCGACACACCGAACTGCTCTGAAGGTTGTCTCCTGCAGGAAGGCAGCAGCGGGCCAGACTGCCGAGGGAGGGGGTGGATTCGCCCTTGCCGGAGACCTTCAAGCAGAGGGTGGACTAGATGACCTCCGCAGGCTCCTTCCCCCTCCAGGGGTCCGACTCAGCCCTAAGCTGCATTTTAAGACGTTCCCACCCCATGTTGCTATGCACAACGTCCCCACAGCATCGCTGCCGGCTGGGGTTGAGGCAAGGAAAGCAGCCTGCCAGGAGCCCTTTACTGTGGGAGGCGGGGGGGGGGCAAGCCCAGCAGGCAGCTCAGCACCCCTCCCTTCTCAGCCCAAGGTCATACACTTCACCCCAGCCGGGCCACCAGGACATAAAGCCTCCCGCTGGCTGGTGGGGAGACACCCCAATGCCCAGCAGGCAGTTTCGCTTGAGCTCTGCCCCGTGAGAGGGTCACCTGCTGCCTCCAAAGTGGTGCCCTCCGGAGCCCGGATCTCTCCGCCCAAGAGGGCAGCAGCTGCAGCCTGGTTCACAGAGCTGTGCGAGTCGTGCTCAGACTCTCCTTCCCAGCCACTGAAAGGGCACACGTTCCTCACCTGCTCCGTAATTCTCCCAAACCCCTCTGCCGCCCCAGTGAATAATTTTATTAACTATTAAATCCCAACATAATTATAAACAAGAGCAGGAGTAAATGATTGCAGGTGGCTCACTTTAACTCCTTTCCTCATCTTGCCATAAGAACACAAAAAGAGCCCCGCTGGATCAGGCCAAAGGCCCACCTAGTCCAGCTTCCTGTATCCCTCAGGGAGCTTAAGAGATAACAGGATGCCTGCATCTTGTTGCCACTCCTTTGTGTCTGGCATTCTGAGGTAAAAAATAACTTGCAACCCAATCTGGGCCTTAAGAACATCAGAAGAGCCCTGCTGGATCAGGCCAAAGGGGGCCCACCTAGTCCAGCTTCCTGCATCTCACAGCAGCCCACCAGATGCCTCAGGGAGAACACAAGTCAACTAGATATGTGCATCTCGTGGCCACTCCCTTGCATCTGGCACTCCGGGGTAGCTGAACTTTAAAGTAAGGTGGTTGCTTACTTTATGCTTAGCCACCTTACGCTTATGCTTACTTTATGCTACATGATGCTTTGGCCTGCGATGGACTTTTCCTCCAGAAATCTGTCCAGTCCCCTTTTAAAGGCTTCTAGGCCAGATGCCATCACCACCACTGGCCAGATCTGTATTTCTTGACCAAGGACGTAACCAAGAGCTGGCCTCTAATAAAGAACTAATTGGCCCCTTCCCGCATGGGGGGGGGGGGAGAGGGTTAAGCCCTCCACCCAGCTGCCTGACAGAACCCCCAAATATCAACCCGGCTGCTCCTCCAGTGCTGGGTGTAGAGGGAGTTACCGCTCAGTTGCTGGAAGAGGGTAACTTCTGGCTGCATGAGGAAGGGGGCACAGCCTGGTGTTGTACCGCCTCACCTCTAGGTGTACGCGGCACAACTGGCCCCGTTTGTGGGGGACAGGCGCTCTCCGAGGTCGCGGGGGCCAGGCAGAGGCCGGAGCAGAGCAGGCTGTTTGCACGCCACGCAGGTGCCCTGCCACAGGTGCGGACAGGAGACGGGCCACAAAGAGACACCTTGAACCTGGACTTACTGCGCCAGGCAGAAGCCCAGCAAACGGCCTTTGCTCACAGGTCCCAGAGAACCTTCTCCGTGCACCAGCAGAAGTGTGCAAAAACAACTTTAATCAAGGGTGAATTAGTTTCAGTATTACCGTGTTTGGCTGCCTGAACGAGCCAGGAGAACACAAACGTTGTTAAGACCATGGAGGACGAGGAGGAGACGGGCTGCCCCCTCCGTCTCACGCGGAACCCAGGACAAACAGCAGCCAATAACTCGGGACCCTGATCCCGACCCAAACGTGGAACCTGCCTGGTCTGGCTGGGGCGGGGGGGGGGGGGGTTAGGAGGGAGCGAGGGGGCTTTTTCCTCCACCCAAAGCGGGAGAAAAAGGAATTCTTAAAAGAGCCCAGAGTCTTCCAGGGGCAGCCAAAGGCCCTCCACTCTGATCGGGAGGCCACGGCCACCCACAGTTCTTGAGCACCAACGGCGGACAGTCTTCCCCCAGAGGCCGCCTCTAGGCAGGGGGCTTTGTGCACACGGCCCCCGACTTGGTGCCGAGCAGCTTCTCCACCATGGCGCCCGCATAGCGCAGGCGGCTGGCCAGGGCCCGGCAGCAGCCGAACTCCTCGATCAGCGCCAGCTTGTAGGTCCGGAACTCCCGCTTCTCGTTGATGTAGGTGACGGCGGCCATCAGGGGGCAGAGGATGAGCTTGGTGTGGTCCTGGAGCCGGGGGAGAAGGGCAGAAAAGAGCCACACTTTTAGCCCCAAAACACCCCCAGCAGTCCCCCCCCCCTTTTGCTTCAGAGCGGGTAGAAACACCAGAGCCGGTTCAAGCACTCCTGGCAAGAAGCAACGGACTGAAGCTTGCCAGCATTCTGTGTCCAGGAGCCCGGCCAGACTTCAGATCTATTTGAGGAGGGAGATTCTCGGCATCCCCTCCAACGCCCTTCTCCTGCCAGGCCAGCTGAGGAAGCAGAACAGCCCCAGAATCCTCGGCAGGGGTCTGGCAGCATATGGCCGGCCTTTGTCTGCTGCTCCTGCCACACGGGGGGGGGGGGCACGAAGGGGGCCAAGCTGTTCCCAAACTCCTGGGACTGCTGGGCAAAGCAGTGGGCCCTGAAGACAGCCCCTGTCCCCGTGGGGGGGGCGGGGAGAAGTGCGGGCTGTCGTCCATACCGAGGGCTCAGCCAGGCCAGGCGGGTGTGCACTGATTGGCACTGGCTGCCCCCAACCCCACCCGCCCGGGAGCAGCTCCGGGAGTGAGCCGGTGTCCCCCGTTCAAGGGCTGAAGGGGAGGGGCCTTTGGTGCTCCCGCCGGAACAGAAGAGGGGGACGGACGGTGGGGGGAGGCCGTTTTCTCCAGAGTCCGACTGAGCGCAGCTGTGGTCCTCAGGGGTCCCAGGCAGGAGGAAGCGTTCCTTGGGGGTCCACTGGGGCGTTCTGCCCTCCACGCCACAGGGCCCACCCACCCACCCCGGAGCAGCCCCTGCCCACCTGGAAGAAGTTGATCTGCACAGCGCCGTTGCTCAGGTGCAGGACGATGGCGCTGCGGGTACGGAACCAGGTGCGCAGGTAGGGCAGCCGCGCCAGCTCGTCCCCCTCCCGGGGGGTGATGTTGGCCCCGGCCTTCAGCAGGTGCTCGCTCATGTACTGCCGGAAGTACTCCAGCAGCGTCACCTGCGGGGGCAAGGGGGGGCACGTCGTGGGGGGCGGCCAGCTGCTGCACAGGAGGGTCTGCAAGGCCCAGCCTTGATCGCCAGACGGCCCTCGCCCAGCCCTGTGACTGATCCCCACCCGCCGCTCGCTCCTGGCCCCTCGCTCGGGTCGCTCGGCAGCGGCCACAGCAGCACTGTCCGCAAAGAGCACCCCACGCCCAGACCCCTCTCGAAGCCCCCGAAACTCTGACGGAAGGCGCGAGGGGTGGGTGGCCGGGACTCCGCCCAGGCATCCCCCCCCGCCCCAGTCGCCCCTCGGGGGCGCTGACCTTCTTGGTGAACCGGTCCGGGTACGCCTGGGCGCTGAAGTAGGACTCGGTGCCGCTCTGCGCGATGTACTGGAGACTGTCCCCGTCGCTGTACATGATGAGCCGCGTCGAGTCGTTGAAGAGGACCCCCATGCTGTTGTCGCACAGCTGGTAGCCTGGGGCGAGAGGGGGGCCAAGCAGGCAACACCACCTTACAGCCACCCGCGCCACTGCCGGAGCACGGCCCCCTCCCTCACGGCGGCCATTTGCGCCCGACTGCAGGCAGCTGCTGCACTCTGGGCTACACAAAATGGCTGCCGTGGCCATGGCCCCTCACAAATGTGGCCGCAAAACACCGCCACTGCCACTGCGCAGGGTCAGGTGAGAAACCCAAGTACCGCGGTGTGCCAGACCTCCCTCCGACCAGGGGCCCAGCTGCCAACGGGCCAACAGCCGCCACCTCAGAGCACGGATCATTCCGGAATGCCCAGGAAGGGCCACCGCGGGGGCCTCTCCCCCTCCGAGGGGCTCAGGCAGGCTTCCCAGTCCCTCGGCCCAAGATCCCCTCCAGCGAAGACGGCAGGGGTGAGGCACGGCCGCTGCCCTCGAGCCAGGACTGATGCCAAGGCCTAATGCCAAGCGCCAGCCTCTGGCCCGCTCCCGCCAACGGAAAAGGCCCGGGAAGACCAGGCCGAGGAGGACGTGTGGAAGGTCCGGGAAGGAGCTCCGGGGTGCCACCCGCTCCAGCCAAGGAGTGGAGGAGGAACTGCAGAGGGGGGGCAGATTAGGGAGGGGCACCTACATCTGAGGAGACCGCCCCTGCCAGCCCCCTGAGCAGACCAGCCCCGCCTTGCCTGCGCCTCTGCCGTGGGCCCCTGCGAAGGGCCTGTCCGCCCCCCAAATCCAGAGGGCAGCTTCATCAGGGATATCCGTGAGCTAAGTGGGACCCCGGGGGGGGGGGGGCTCTCCCACGCTCTTCACTGCCTGCCCAGCCCCAGGGCCTGGTACTGAGCAGAGCCCAAAGAGGAAGACCAACCAAGCGGCGGCTGACGGCAGGCTGGCCTCGGGGGGGGGGGGCTCTCTGCCTGTTTGCGCCAGGAGGAGGGGGGCCAACGGGGCTGCCAGCTCTCCCAAGAGGGGCCGAAGGGCCGGCCCCGGTCAGCAAGCCAGAGGCTACCCACCTAAGCCGTACTTGTCGGAGTAGTCCACCCATTTGCTGACCCAGAAGATGGGGATGCAGGCGGGGTCCTCGGCCTCCTCTGGGGGGGGGAGGGAGAGAGAGAGAGAGAATGAGGGGACCCGACAGAGCGACACACAGCCAGGCAGCCTCGGGCCTGGGCCCCCCCTCCAGCAGCCCACCTTGCCTCACAGGGACCCTCTCCGAAGGCATCGATTCGTTGACCAGCGTCAGCTGCTGCAGCAGGTCGGCCAAGTGGTTCTCCACCGCCTCTGCGGGCTCCTGGGGCCCCCCCTCCACCTCCTTCTCGGGCACCTTGTCTGGCAGGGGGTTCTCTGGGCCTGAGGGAGGGGGGCGAGGAAATCCCAGTTATAAGCCAGTCCTAAGCAGCATGGGAGCCCCCCCCCCACCAGACCCCCAGGCACTTGCACTAGGCCTCCCCTTTCACTCCCAGCTGCTTCCACCCACCAAGCAGATCTGACCCCCCCCCAGCGCACCCCTCTGCCTAGGCAGGAGTGCCCCACCACCACCACCATAGTCAGCCACATGGGCTCTGCAGGCCAACCGCGCCCCCCCCCGCACCTGCTGCCCTTGGCAAGCCTCCCACACCTATGGTCTTCAGGTACAGACCACCCCCTCCCTTCTGACAATCGGGGGGGGGGAACCACTCCAGAAATGGGAGGCTATATTGAAAGGATGCAGGAATTTGAGCAGGTCTGTCTTCTTTCAACTGGACAGGCAGCCCCCCCCCCATCTAGGCCCAGGAAGCCCCACGGCTGGTCACCCCCAATATGATGAATTGAGCTGGCCTGCCCCTCCCTTTCCCCGTCCACTCCCAGCCCACTCACCCTTGTTCACCACGGCGAGGGGCTTCCTGCCCCCGGCGTCACCCCCACTGGGGGCCAGGGAGAACCGAGGCGCGACTGTGAGGCAGCTGGTGGGCAGCCGCAGGGGGGCGTAGCCCGTGGTGAAGAACTCGTCGGCCAGCAGCTCGTCCACCGTGGGGCGGGCAGCCGGGTCGGGCCGCAGCATCTTCTGGATGAGGGCGGCAGCGACGGGGTTGATGTGCTGGGGGCGGAGCAAGGAGGGGGGTGAGGGCGGCCACGCTGCCAGTGCACGAGCCTCCCCCCCCCGAGCCCCTGGACCACCCCCTGCCAGCGTCCCATTCCGACGCCGTGTGCTTTCCTACAATGGCCCACAAGGGGGAACTGGGAACAGAAGGCGCAGGGGACAGCCCCCCCCCCCCCAGTGAGTACTCTCAGCATTCATGGGACTAGTACACAAGCCCCATGAACTGTGTGCTGGGATGGGAGCCCCACAGAGTCAAGCCCAGGCCAACACTTTCCCTCTCTCACAACACTAGAACCGGGGGACGTCCACTCAAACCTAGGGTTGGGAGAGTGAGAGCAGAACTTTTTTGCCCAGCGGGCAATTAAGCTGTGGGACTCCTTGCCACAGGAGGTGGCGACAGCATGTGGCCTAGGCACCTTTAAAAGGGGATTGGACAGATTTCTGGGGGGGGGGGGAGTCCTTCATGGGCTACAGGCCATGATGGGCTGTGCAACCTCCTTATGTAGGCTACTTCAGAATGCCAGAGGCAAGGGAGTGGCCATAGGATGCAGGCACCTTGTTGCCTCGTGTTCTCTGAGGCATCTGGTGGGCCGCTGTGAGATGCAGGACGCTGGACTAGGTGGGCCCCTTTTGGCCTGATCCAGTGGGGCTCTTCTGGTGTCCTTAATACCTGGGACCTTCCCCCCCCCAGCAATGCAGAGGGCAGAAGGTGTTCTTGGTTGTCGACTCTCAGCAGGACTATCTATCCTAGGAACCAGCTTCCCGGCGGAGTCGGGCCCTTCATCCCTGCAGCCCCAAGTCTCACAGACTGGCTGGCAGCAGCTTCCCAGGGATTTTGGGGCTAAAGGGCCGCACTCAGTCCTGCCTGGAGATCAGACAGGGGGCTTCTGCACGTGGGTCAGGCTGGCTCCACCACTAAACTGCAAGACACCTCCCCCCCTATGGATTACCTCCCCTGCCCCAATTCGGCCAGGGCCAAACCAGAGCATTGCGCAGAAGTGCTGGGCAAGGCCTCCGACTGGGACCGGCTTTTGAGGGCCAGGATGACCCTGGCAGCTAGGGGGGGCCTCACTCTGCACCCCCTGCTCACCTGGCGGCACCCCCTGCCCTTGCTGCCACGCCCTCAGAGCAAGGCAGCGCTCCAGCACAGCAGCGGGAGGCAACCGTGACCCGGATCGCCCCCCGCCCCCCCTCTCGGGGTCAGGGGGCCCACTTTAAGGCCCTCCCCAGGCCCAGCCTGTGCCATACCGGTGGGATGGTGTACTCGTTGTTCTTGATGCGGATGTACGTCTCCTTCAGGCAGGAGGTCTCGAAGGGCGGCTTCCCCACCAGGAGGGTGTACCTGTGGCAGGGAGACGAGATGTGGAGGCCTGTCACGGAGCTGGAGGCAGGGAGGGCAGGGCGAGGGGGCCTGTGGCTCACCCAGAGCATCCTCTCCAGCCGTGTTATGCCGCCGGAACGCTGGGCGGGACATCCGGGCGATCGACAGCCCGCCCGTCGCGTTCCGGAGCGTTACACCGTTTGCATAAAGTACGCAAGTGGCGTAATTGGTTACGCAAACGGCGTAATGCTCCGAAACACGCCAGGCGGGCTGTCAATCACCCGGATGTCCCGCCCAGCATTCTGGCGGCATAACACCGCTGATCCTCTCCCACCCCCCAAAAAAACTTCAGGAAGTGATACTCTGCTCAGCTAGTGGAAGCCTGAACCAACACTTACCCCAGAGGTGGCCCAGGAGGAGGCCTCGCTCCTCTCTAAATGGCAGGAGGGGGAAGGCAAGGCCAACCTCCTCTCCCTCCAGAGTGCCTCTGCCCACTGCCAGGCCTATGGCCACTCACTCCAGGGAGCAGAACAGGCTGCTAGGAAACGGTGCCCTAGAGCAGGCAACCTGCTCCGCCAGGAGAAAGGGAGGTCTCAGGACTGAAAGGGAGGAGCTCCCCTCTGAACACCGCTAAGGCAGGGCAGGGCAAAGTGCATTCTGGGAAGCTTGTTCAGATTCCTCCTGTCACCATTTTTTGCCCTGTTCGGTGGAGGTGGGAGGAATTCTGGCAAACCTCAAAATTTAAAGACAAATAAACTATTTCGCTCCAGCAGTGCTGCCCAAACCTTTTAAGGGCTTGGGACCACTTCTTGAAATGACGCTCTCAGGACCCACTAGACGGAAAAAGGTGATTACCCCCCGTCATCACCCACGGGTTCTGTGCTCCTGAGGCCACTAGAGACATCACATACAGCGAGAGTGGGCGTGTGTGTCACTATTTGCTGGGCTCTCCCTGGAAATGGGGTTCAAGCACTGCTCCCCCAAACCTCTTCAGTCATTCCAGGGTACCCAGAAGGCTGAACTGGAGAGCAAGACATGCAGTCAGGGATTTCCAGGCCAGACACAAGGCTGAAACTAGGTTCACATGTTACCTAGAGCAGTGTTATTCAATCTGTGGGTCAGGACCCACTTGGTGGGTCGCGGAAAGCTAAGAGCAGCCATCTTGGAAACTGCAGACCTGACTCTTGCTATATCCCTTCTGTGAGCGTTAACAGTTTTAACTTTCAAGTGAGTTTAAAAATGTTTTTAGTTCAGTGCTTTTACATAATATTTTGTCCTAATTTTGCCTTCTGTCAAAAATGTTCCATGATTGTGCATTTCAGTCCAAGAACTGCATTTCATTTCAAGAGCTGCATTTCAGTTTGCATTCTAGGAGTGTCGTTTGATGATGTCACACTGACAGCACTTTCTGCTTGATGATGGCACTTCCAGCTATGACATCACTTCCAGGTTAATGACATCACTACCGGTAAATCCCAACACAAGCACCATTCTAAAAACTGGGTCCCTGTCTAAAAAGTTTGAGAGCCACTGATCTAGAGCTTGCCCTTTACCAGAGAAAAATAGGCAGATGTGACATTTTAATTTGGGGGTATGAACCTCAATACCACAAGTTAGCATTCCAGCTAAGAATTTTCTTCTGAAAACCAGGCAAGGCAGCCTTGAAAAGGTTTTGAAAATTGGATCGCAGCTCACCAGCGGATTCCAACCCACAGTTTGGGATACACGGCGTTAAAGGCATCACCAAACTACCTCATTCCCCCCCCCCCGTCTCAGACGTACATGATGCAGCCGATGGACCAGACGTCCACCTCGAAGCTGTGGCCCTTCTTGCCCAGGACCTCCGGGGCAATGTAGTTGGGCGTCCCGCAGAGGGTCTTCTTCCGCTCACCGTCGTACTCCACCTTCGTGGCCAGGCCAAAGTCACCTGCGTAAAAGGTCGGAGACCCAGACGTGCCCCCAGTCAAGGCTCCAGCCCAGAAAGTGGGATCTTCTGCGTGTGCAACAAGGAAGTCAGAGAGGACCTGACTGAAGGCGTAATCCTAACCTGGAGTTCGGCCAGCTGGGTTTGGCTGGCACAAGGGCCACCATAAAGCATGTCGGGACCACTCTCGGAGTCAGGGAGGACGGACTCGTTCCCCAGAGCAGAGACTCCCTTCAGGGCGCTCCCTTCCCTCTTTGCAACCAGACGTTCTACCCCCATTTGCACAGGTGAGCCCCCCTCTCCGCTTCCCAACAGCTTCCCTTTGCCAGGTGAGCCCCCGCGTGCCACCCTCCAAGGAAGGCCACAGCTCCCAGGCCAGCCTCACACCCAGCCATCAGCCATCACTCTGGCAGAAGACAAAGCATCTGTCAGGCAGTCTGGCATCCGCTAAAACTGAAGGTTGGGAGAGTTAGAACAGATAAAAGGAAGTACTTTTTTACCCAGCGGGTAGTTAATCTGTGGAACTCTTTGCCACAGGAGGTGGTGATGGCATCTGGTCTGGATGCCTTTAAGAGGGGATTGGACGGATTTCTGGAGGAAAAGTCCATTGTGGGCTATAGGCAATGATGGGTTGTAACCTCCTTACAGTAGTAGTAGGCTACTTTAGAGTACCGGTGCAAGGGAGTGGCAACAGGATCCAAGCGTCTTGTGTCTCGTGCCTCCCTGGGGCACCTGGTGGGCCGCTGTGAGATGCAGGAAGCTGGACTAGATGGGGCTTTGGCCTGATCCAGCAGGGTTCTTCTTATGTTCTTATGACAGGTGGGGTGGGAGTCACAGAGGGCACAATCCTAACCTGGAGTTAGGCTGGCGCAGTTCAGCCAGCACAAGGGACACTGTAAGATACATTTGACCAGCCTCGGAGCCGGGGAGGACGGTGCATGTCTGTTCGTTGGCCTCTCTGACTCTGAGAGTGGTCCAAACACACTTTACGCTGTCCCTTGTGCCAACCAAACTTTGCTGGCCTAACTGTGCCGGCCCAACTCCAGGTGAGGATTGCGCTCTGGCTCTCTGACCAGGCCGTGGGCAGGTGGGCTATGCAGGCCGACCCTCGTCCCCCTCCCCAATTCAGCATCTCCATCTAGAACAGCAGGGAAGAGGACAACTTTCAGCTGCCCCCCAGGGCACCCCAGTCAGCCCCACCGTTGCTTAGGAGCTGGAACAGATGAGCTCTAGAAAATAACGTGTGCACAAAATGTGTGTAACAACTGAGAATTTTCACAGCAGGAGGGGGCTGGGTTGCCCACGGGTTCGGCAACTGTGGATTTCACTATTCGGGGGGTGTCAAATCACGCCCTTGGACCCAAACGGAGCTGCGTCCATCAGGCCTGGAGGCTTCCTCAAGCCCAGGGCGGCCACACGCCTCTCCCATGGCTTCCGAAGCCCAGGGCGCTTGAAAGGGAGCTTCAGGTTCTAAATGCTCTGGGCTTTGTTCTGAGTCTTCAGAAGCCACAGGACTCTCCAGACTTCAGAAATAAAAGCTTCTGGATGGGACTAGCAGCCTTTGGCGGTTTAAAAGGCCCCTGAAACCTGCAGACTGAATTTGCAAAAGGCTCTGTCATCCTTGCGGCCGTGGGGGGGGCTGCTTGCTGGCTTCCCTCTGGCTCTCAGCGGCGGCAACGCGGCCGAGCAGCCATTTTGTCCGAGGCAGCGCATGGCGACCAGCTGAGCACGGCAAGAAAGAGGGGGGGGGCCGCACCCCTAGAACCACCACCCCTGGGCTCGGGGGGCGGTCAGAACGCGGTGGGGAGCCAGACGCAGCCTGTGCTTCGGAGACGCCCAACTTGGGAAGGGTCTCGGGGAGAGGCAGCCGGGCCCACACCCACAACCACCCTGCGAGGGGCTGGAAAGCCGAATTCGGTCCTGGGAGGCCTCTCCACTCCTCAGCCTGCACATCTCGCTTCTGGCCTCCTTGCCAGGGGCCCCAGGCGCACAGAGCTCAGCCTCCAGCCCAGTTTAAGAGCCAGGCAGTCGCTGGGGTGCAGGACGGGCCGGGAGTGGCCTGGCCCCAGCCAGCACCCCAGGCAAGGACCCGTGGATTCCCCCGGCCCCCCCTTCCCAGGGCCCTGCAAGGAAGCCGCCCCCCGGCCCCCCCCCTCTCACCTATCTTCACCTCCATGTCGTCGTTGAGGAAGAGGTTGCCCAGCTTGAGGTCACGGTGGATGACCTGGTTGCTGTGCAGGTACTGGCAGCCCAGGACGATCTGCCGCAGGTAGTAGCGGGCCTCGGGCTCCGTGAGGGCCTTCCGCCGCTTGTGCAGCTCCAGCAGGGACTGTGGGGGGGGGGAAGAGGAGAGCAATCAGCCCCCCAGCACTCCACCGCACTCCTTAAGGGCGGGCCACAGCAGTCGTTCTCTCACCTGGGAGAGAACTGGGGCCTTGACAGCAGCTAATGACAAGGTTTCACTGAACGTCGTCCACACCTTGGGCCAGCCCAGGTCCCAGGCCAAGGACAGCAGTAGTGAGTGGGTAGGGGGGCCTGGAGGCTTCTAGCCCCCCATCTCCTTTTCCGCTCAGTCCAGACCCTGCTGTCTCACAGCCACAGGCAACACCCTCCCCCCCCCACCCATTCTGGCTTCCCTTTACTGAAGTGGCGCCAGTCTATTGCTAAGAAGCCCCCCCTTCCGCTTCAACCAACATTCCATTACATCACCAGAATTCAGCCAATGAGCAAGGAGCTCGGAGCC